>CAXITT010000833.1:269405-281146 GCA_964033795.1 Lymnaea stagnalis | reverse complement strand
CCCCCCCCCCCCCCCAACCTATATTTACAAACCCAAACACCCAGCAGACCCTCCCTCTTTTGACAACCTTAACCTGAGTCAGGGACCCGAGATCAATTGGTTTTTTAATTGTAAAAAAAAAATTAAAAATGTAAAGACTTACAAATAGCTTCCACTTTCCTGTGTGCAAAGATCTTGAATGATAGACATAAAGCAATACTGCCACTATCTAGTGTGTATGCAAAGATCTTGGATGATACACATTAAGCAATACGGCCACTGTCTTGTGTGTATGCAAAGATCTTGGATGATACACATAAAGCAATACGGCCACTGTCTTGTGTGTATGCAAAGATCTTGTATGATACACATAAAGCAATACTGCCACTGTCTAGTGTGTATGCAAAGATCTTGGATGATACACATTAAGCAATACGGCCACTGTCTTGTGTGTATGCAAAGATCTTGGATGATACACATTAAGCAATACGGCCACTGTCTTGTGTGTATGCAAAGATCTTGTATGATACACATTAAGCAATACGGCCACTGTCTTGTGTGTATGCAAAGATCTTGTATGATACACATAAAGCAATACGGCCACTGTCTTGTGTGTATGCAAAGATCTTGTATGATACACATAAAGCAATATTGCTTTTGAACGCTAGCGTCCCCTTCGACTCCATCTCATCAAATCTATCCCCCCCCCCCTTTCCCCCGCTCTCTGACGGCTGTGATTGGTTGGTGCGATAACGTGATCGACCATTGCACATCGTGCTCACCGGCCACTTAACCACAACAACGTCTCATTGTCCGATGTAAAACAGTGTCTTCAAAATGGACGGGGGTCCTCAATCGGTGGTCGTCGAACCCGCACGCGACCGCTTAAGAATGACACCTGCGCAGGAATGCCGTGATGAAAGTGATACTCTTGTGTAATCAATGTTGTATATATTTGCTTTTGCTCAATATCAGATCTGTCAATAATCTCAACCCCTACCTCCCCCCACCCCACCCCCCTCACCCAACAGCCTCTCATCGTTTCCCAAACTCTTTTAACAGCCCCCCCCCTAAGCTGGACCGGTCATGTTTAGACAACGCCTCTTTTTCTTCTTTTTTTCAAAGGCACTGGCTGCATACATATAATTTATATTTGCTTAGAGAGAGAGAATAAGAAAGTCCAGACCAACGCCAATTTATAAACCTATTTATGTCACGGAATGCGGAAACAGAATTCCCAAGCACTTCTGAGGTGGGGGGGGGGGTGCGAAGGTGGTGGGTGTGAACCATTCTTCAACTGAAGACGATGCATTTCATCTCAGTACTTCAACTGATCAAATATACTCACAAATGCCGTCATTTTTTTCATATCGTTTCAATGCGGTGCCGACAGCTCGGTAATTCTTTACGGACAAAGTCCATTTTTTTCTTTTTTCAATTCTTTAAAGGTAATAAACATGGTGTTTCGATTAATAGTGCACTATGTTTGGCCTGTTATACCAATACGTGCTCGGACATTACCCCCAGTCACTGAATCCCCTACTTGGCAACAAAAAAAAAATGTGTGTGGTAGTGGTGGTGGGGGAGGGGGTATTGAAAACCCCCCTCGCTTCTCTTCCCTCTTCTGGTAGCCATGGGCAACAGCAAGTCGAGACTGATTAGGTAGAAGTGAGGTTGTCGCGTACCACCGATGACTTTAACGTGATTGGACTAAAGGCCCGAGGGAGATCATGAGACTGCCGCTGGTAAAACTTTGGGTACGCGGGTGGGGGGGGGGGGCTTATCCAGAGCATTCCATTAACTACGGGATCGTGTTTCCTTGCCATTTCGATCTGATGACATGACTTGTGTAGCGTTAATGGGGGAACAAAGATCAAACATTACGTAGTACGTGCAGGGAGGGAATTCGCTTAAAAGACCACGATAAAAAATATTTTTTAAAGTAAAATATATATGCCCCAATCATAGGTGTGACCACCCACCTAACGATACATATATGCCATAATCATAGGTGTGACCACCCACCTGAATATACATATATGCCCCAATCATAGGTGTGACCACCCACCTAACGATACATATATGCCCCAATCATAGGTGTGACCACCCACCTGAATATACATATATGCCCCAATCATAGGTGTGACCACCCACCTGACTATACATATATGCCCCAATCATAGGTGTGACCACCCACCTGACTATACATATATGCCCCAATCATAGGTGTGACCACCCACCGTGGATATTGGAAGGTTTAACTTGCTGTTTATTGTTTCTTAAGCTGAGTGGAGAATGTTGGGTACCTGTATTTTGGAGAAAGATGCCAACCTTCGTCTCCCCCCCCACCCCACTCGCATGTCACGGAGTGAATAGTTTTGACGGTTTGAAACGTTACAATGAGGGTTGCAACTTGAGCCTCCGGGCAGACAGACAAAAAGAGATTCTCAAATATAACATGGATGCAACTCGAATGGTAGGTGGTACGGCAGTTGTTAACAATCTCACATTTTTTGAGATTCGACTATTGATTTGTTTACTCAACAATCTGATGTTTATGAGTGTTTTATAGGATACGCGTCTCCCGCATGCTATTCCGAATCCACTGTTTCTCAAACCGTGCACCGAAAAAAAATAAAAATAAACACGACAAAATATAATAATAATAATCAAATAAGTAACAGAGTGTAGGGTATTAAAAAAAAAAAGAAAAAGATGACAGCTCTTCTTCTGGGGGACAAATAGTGTAATGACACGTGATGCCATGGGTCTTAATACGTGGTCCTGTCACACGACCCCTGCCGCCAGTAATCACACGGGGGAGGGGGGGGGGGAGCGAGCGCCACAAGGCGGTGACATTTTGTGACAATCGGCGACCGTCATTCGAAAGTTTCGGTATTAACATTTTTTTTTAAAATAGCAAATACATCACGAGTGGTGTGTTGTCTTGTTGTACATCACGAGTGGTGTGTTGTCTTGTTGTACATCACGAGTGCTGTGTTGTCTTGTTGTACATCACGAGTGCTGTGTTGTCTTGTGTGTGTTGTCTTGTTGTACATCACGAGTGGTGTGTTGTCTTGTTGTACATCACGAGTGGTGTGTTGTCTTGTTGTACATCACGAGTGGTGTGTTGTATTGTTGTACATCACGAGTGGTGTGTTGTCTTGTTGTACATCACGAGTGGTGTGTTGTCTTGTTGTACATCACGAGTGGTGTGTTGTCTTGTTGTGGTTTACTTTAGTCGTGTTTAGAAATCTTTTGCCGACCCTTTTTTTCCGTTACTTTTGGTCAAATAAAAACACCAAAAAAAAATGAAGATATATACTGTTATGCAGAGCTCGTTTACAACACTTTCCTCGTGCGTGCAATGGTGGTTGACCCCACATGAGACGCTACGTTCATAGATGGGCGTGCCTTATCTCTTTGATGCATCGTGTTTACTACCGACTTCCAATTAAACATGGTTAGTATGTCTACTAGTATCTTATGGAACGTTCTCGATTGTATTAGAAAAGTAAGGGCATTTCAAGACGCGTCGGTAGACCCACATATATAAGGGATTGGCAGGCACAGAGAGAGAGAGAGACGGAGATTGATATTTTTAACTTCACGAGATGTGTCTTATTCTTTGTGTACTTATGTGTGTTTATTCGCATTTTATCATTCATCATTATTAATGGGCACATTGTACTAATTGTGTACCGGTACAAGATTTTTCCCATACTCTGTAATTTGAGGATTTGTTATTATATTTTATTTTGTTTGGTAATTATCTAAATCAATCTTATTACTTGTAATTGGTACTGTGTTGGGTGTCGTATTTTGTTATTATATCTCTCTATGGTACCGTCCTTTGTTAGGCACTGTTTGAACAAGCCATACATTTAAAATAGGAGATTAATTTCTCACAAGAGAAGGCACTGCGTAACATATACCATAATATACGGTATTAAAATTACAAACTAACCAATGTAACAGTTTTAATCAACCATTTAGTGAGACCATACACTTCAAGCTCTGGACTTGTTTTAAACAAGGGGTTCTTAACCTCTTTGCAGTACCGCACCAACCCCCAACCCCAAGCTAAAATTGCTCATAAAAATGCATGCAAATAAACTTGATTTTTTTGTAGGGTCTTCCCGCAACCCCTGACACTGCCTGGCCGAGAACCCCTGCTTTAAACAGACCCAGCCATCAACAGACGTTCAATAGACATGGAGATGCTACTGTTTGCTGCGCAAATCACATGAGGAATATCACAAAGGTGTTTAGTTTTAAAAGGGTTTAATAGTGTTGGATAATGAATTCCGAAAAGACCAGGTAAACTGGAAACTGGAGTAAAATGACGACCTAGCGGATGTATACACTGGTAAATAATGAACTTAAAGAGAGAAAGAGAGAACGAGAGAAAGAGAGGTAGGGGAGCGAAAGAAAGAGAAAGAGAGAGAAAATGAGAGAAAAAGAGAAAAGGAGAGAGAAAGAGAGAAGGCGAGAGAAAGAGAGAAAAAGGGAGAAAGAGAGAAATAGAGAGAAAAGGAGACAAAGAGAGAAAGGGAGAGAAAGAAAGAAAATGGGAGAAATGGAGAAAAGAGAGAACGAGAGAAAAAGAGAAAAGAGAGAGAAAAAAGAGAGAAAGGAAGAAAGAGAGAAAAAGGGAGAAAGAGAGTAAATGAGAGAAAGAGATAAATGGAGAAAAGAGAAATAGAGAGAAAATCAGAGAAAGAGAGAAAATGAGACAAAAGAGAGAGATAGGAACAGAGAAAAGAGAGAGAAAGGGAACGAGGAAAAGATGTGGATGGGAGAGAAAAGGATAAAGGGATAAAGAGAAAGAAAAGGAAAGAGAAAAGGAGAGAAATAGAGAAAGAGAGGGGAAGAGAGAAGGGGGGAAGAGGAGAGAAAGGGAAAAGGAGAGCAAGAGAAAATGAGAGAGAGAGAGATGAGGGAAAGAGAGGGAAAGGGAGAGAAAATGAGAAAGAGATAAAGAGAAAGAAAAGGAGAAAAATAGAGAAAAGGAGAGAAAGAGAGAAAAGTAGAGAAAGAGGGAAGAGTGGGGAAAGAGGGAAAGGAGAGAAAGAGAAAATGCGAATAAGATAAAAGAGAGGAAGAGAGGAAGAGAGAGCGAGAAAGAGAGAAAACGAGAGAAAATGAGCGAGAAAAAAATAGAAAGACAAAAATAGAGAGAGAGCAAGAGCGAGAGAGAGAGAGAGAGAGAGAGAGAAGGTGAACCACTGATAAAGAACATATACATTTGTCCATGCTGCACTAAATTGTTCCAAGTATAAGATCAGCTCAGTAGGGCAAGTATGATGACAAATAGGGTTACAGTCTTAAGACGTCAGCATCGCGCCGTGCCTGACCATGACATCCCGTGGACAAGACCGGGGCCCGGCTCCGGGGTGAGTTGAGCACGTGCGTCATGTGTGCGGTATTATGTGACGGCCCGGGCACCGTGGTCAGTAAACATATCGCATTCAGTTGGTGCGCAGAGGAGATCTCAATGGATTCCAGAACCCATGCAATTAGTACTGAGGATATTACAGTCAAGCATCCCAGCCATTAGTACTGGATAACTGTACCGATGTACTAACAGATTGTACCGATGCACTAGCAATTCAATAACGGACCAATGTTCAGTTTTAACTAAATTTAAAATATACTAATGTTCTAGTGTAATAATATATTATAGTCATACTAATGTACCGAGGAGTAAATATACCAACTAATGTACCAATGTACAAATGTACCAACTAATGTACCAATGTACAAATTAGAGAGAGAGAGAGACAGACAGGCAGGCGGACAGAGAGAGAGAGAGAGAGAGAGAGAGAGAGAGAGAGAGAGAGAGAGAGAGAGGCAGACAGACAAAGAGAGAAAGAGAGACAGACAGAGAGATGAGATCAAGTGAGAGATGAGAGATTTGCGCCTCTATAGATCACCAGTTTAACGTAAGCCGCTTACCTCCCTCCGTCGTAGCAAAGACATCCGGTCTAGAATCGCCACCATGTTAAGATACCCTGAAACGATAGGATGTTGCGAATATGTTAATAAACCGTGTCAATACAAACACACACATATATACTCTATATATATATATATGGGCACTCACAGACATCTATACACACTACACACACATTCTGTACACACACATTTATACCCATATAAATAAAGACTAGGCAGATTTTAGACATCATATTCAAGTAGTCATGATCCAAATCTTCTATTTCAGAATTATGGGGAGACAATGTGGGGGTGGATGTGTGGGTGAAAAAAAAAAGGGGGGGGGGTGAAGAATAGATCTTCCCAGATGTTGAGATAGAAAAATCTGAATTGTGTGCTGGAAGCTTGGGTAATGCTAATCTGAATTGTGTGCTGGAAGCTTGGATGCTAATTTGACTCTTGTTGGTGGAAGCTTGGGTAATGCTAATTTGTATTGTGTGCTGAAAGCTTGGTTAATGCTAAGGCAAGAGTCGTGAAAACACTTGGATCAAACTTAAATACTTTGAGATGGTTATATTTTAATGGAAACGTTGCTGGACACGCTGTGTGTGCCGCTGCGTGGCCCTCCGCTTTGGGGGGGGGGGGGGGGGGGGAAAGGGGGGGGTGGGGGGCAGCAAGGCGGCATAAAGAAATGTCTTGTTGGCTCACACTGCCGTTTTCCAATTGTAGGAGAATCTAAGGCAAGAGTCGTGAAAACACTTGGATCAAACTTAAATACTTTGAGATGGTTATATTTTAATGGAAACGTTGCTGGACACGCTGTGTGTGCCGCTGCGTGGCCCTCCGCTTTGGGGGGGGGGGAGGGGGGAGAAAGGGAGGGGTGGGGTGCAGCAAAGCGTCATAAAGAAATGTCTTGTTTGCTCACACTGCCGTTTTCCAATTGTAGGAGAATAATAAGAGCATTACTATTATTGGCATAAATAAATATTATTTAAAACGATAAATAAATTATATATATATATATATATATAATATATACTGGAATAAATGACCCGATTCGTCCCGATAATTTCTACCTGATATAGTAAAAGCTCATTACCATTCTTAACTTTTGAAAGAAGTATCGATGTAAGAATATTTACGTTTCTATCATCATTAAATTTTGTGAACTATTTATCTGCTCTATATTATACGCCTACCCTGCTCCCTTTCACGCCCCTAAACTACTCTTTTCCATCTAAACATGACCTTAAATTACCCAGTCTAAATTACCACTAATTATATCACTTGTGTCACTAAAGAAGTTAATTGTGGGACGATTTCTACGCTAGAGAAATAATTTAGATTTACCGCTTTTCATTCTCCTTGGTTTCCTTTTTTTTTTCCTCAAACAATTGGAGGGGAAAAAAACCACCATAATAATATAATATAAATATATTTAATACTAAAGGAATTTGATCTCTTGATATCGTCATCAAAAATGTAAACACACTTTTGCCTTGTTTTTTAAAATGATACATTATCAGAAAATCGTAAAACAAAGAATTCTTTTATCTCAAGAAGAATCTCGCAACCGTATTTCACGGCTACAACAGACTTGAGTGTTGCTTTTTTTTAAAATTTAAATTGTTAATCTCATAAACATACACACCTCTTGACTTTTTGCAAAGTAAAAACAAAAGTATATTATTTTTTTAAAGTAAATATTAACCCGTCTCTCTTTTTCTAAATTCATTTTTCAAGTGTGTAAAATGGTTGGGTTTTGATATTCATGGGTACACATATATAAGTGTACCCACAATTTGTTAACGCCATTGATTTTTTTTCTTCATATGTAAACATATGTTTATTAGTAAAACGAGAATGTAACATTTCGTTTTTCACAAATGTAATACCATAGGATTTAAATATATTGTTATCCACGTAAAAATGTACACATCCTGTTTCCTATCTCCAATATGTATGTACATAAGAAGGTTAATTATTTATCAAATTCACTCCTTTATTTTGAGACATATTTTGTGCTGCCTTGGAAAAAATGAGCATTCCCATAATTTTTATATAAATCATGTAACATCTCTTTTTTCACAAATGTAATACCATGGGATTTAAATATATTGTCACCTACTTAAAAATGTACACATCCTATTTCCTATCTCTGATATGTATGTACATAAGAAGGTTAATTATTTATCAAATTCATTCCTTTATTTTGAGACGTATCTTGTTCTGCCTTGGGCAAAATGAACATACACATATTTGTAAAAAGAGAATGTAACATCTCTTTATTCAAAAATGTGATACCATAGGATTTAACTGTATTGTCATCCACGTAAAAATGTACACTTTTTATTTCTTACCTCCAACGTGTATTTTACCCAAGAAAATTAATTCTTTATCAAATAAATTTAAGACTTTTGGCTAACATTGGCGATTGACGCTATGACGTCATTTGCGTGTTTATAAGGAAGAAATAAATTTTAATTTTATTTCGCAGCATTAACAACGCATTAAATACGCATTAACAACAACTGATGTTAGGGTTTTCCCAATGTATACGATGTAAATTCTTAGATCATAATTTTATTATGAAATTTTTTTTTTTATAATTTTAAATTCGGATAAACTGCTTAAAATAGCTCCTTAGTTTTAATTTAAATGTATCTTTAATTTATAATAATAATACTTAAACTTTTACCGAAATAAAAGTGGATTTAAAATATTTTATGCGCATTTAAATTTATTCGATTTTCGAAAGTAATAGAAAATAATTTTGATTGTTTTTAGGAATCCGAACGTACTTAAATCTTATCGGTTCTTCAGCGTTATGTCAGCATCAGCATAGCTATATATATATATAAAGAGAGAGAGAGAGAGAGAGAGAGAGGGAGAGAGAGAGAGAGAGAGAGAGAGAGAGAGAGAGAGAGAGAGTGGGGGTGAAGACAGAGAGTAAGGGCGGAGGGAATATTGATTATTTAAGGATGTCATTTCCCAAGGGTAGAATTCCCCCAAGCGAAATCTGTGTAAGTCATTCTCATCATTTAATTTGAACTTAAACGCTTTTTATATAAATAAATAAATTTAAAAAAAATATTTTTTTTATTACAAAATATTTTTTTTTAAATCTTGTTTTTTTCATTTGTTGCATGCTGCCATTTTGGGCCATTTTTACATTTTCTAAGGTTATTTTCTTGAACGACGTGGTAAAGTAGCACAGTGCCATGAAATCTCACATTTTCGGACAACTCTCAAAGAAGCGACTTGTCCGTAAAAGTCCGTAAGAGCTTGCGAATGGCCATTGAGGAAATAAATGAAATGGTTCTCAAATTGTAGCACTTAGCTCTACTGTTCATGGGTTCCTAAATTATTATTGTACGGGGCTAATATTACTCAGCGGTTCTATAAATATAATTTGATTTAACTTCTTCTTCTTATTCTATATTTTGAGGGCTCACGATCAATGTATTGATCATTATGGCTCCTATATATCCTTGTAATATACCTCCACTGGATCTCATATTACTATATCGAGTTCTATTATTCATCGGTTCTCAAATCATTAATATCCCCTGGCCTCTAGACTTTATCGGTTCTCATAAGTCTCATAGAGACGCGCACACACAAAAAAAAAAAAAAAAAATATATATCAAAGGAAAAATTCCCCAAAAACAATGCTTCCCTCCGGCAGACGATAATTGTTCGAAACGCCCTCTCTCCAAACACACCCACTTCTGCTTCTTGGTCCTCCCTCCCCCCCCCCCTTCCCATTCTTTCTTCCCGTCTACCTAACGCTTACCCACGACGAGGCACGTAGGAGGGTAACAGACGAAGCCCGACGTTACTGTAAAGAGGGACGAGGTGCGTTAAGCATGCATGCACCCGTGTGACCGGGGTCGACCTCAGTTGACCTCGATTTGAAGGTCAGACAGACAGACGTAGGCAAGAAGGCGAAAGGTGGCCCCTGGGTGGAGGGGGAAGGGGCGGGAGGGGGGGTTAAAAACAGGGTCTGTCCCGCTNGGGGGGGGGGGGAGGTTGAGGGGGGGAGGTAACCAGGCCACAAGACGAATTGTGCAACTACGGTAGCATTCATTTTACTGTGCACATTCGAATTGAGATTTCGTTACTTGTAAATTAAGGGTTACAGTATAAGCAATCAATTAAGGAAACGTTTTTTTAATAGTTTTTTTTTTTGGTTGTTGTTTTTATGTAGGCTTAAAATAAATGAGAAACGGTATAAGGACCTAATTTTGGCTTTATATATATATGTATGTATATTCATCCCACATTGATAAATTTCATCGTTAAACGTCAACGGTAGGAAAAAAAAAATAAAAAATAAAAAAATAAAATAAAAAAAAATAATATCACAAACTTTTTGTTTAAATAGTTTTATCATAATTCATATCCACTTGTATTTTTTCAACATAAAAAAAAAAATGAAATGCAAATCTTAGTATGGGACTAAATTATCATTATACAGAAAGGTTTGTTGTGGTTTATTCACTCTGCAATGTCCCCATTTTAGAGTTGATGAATTCGTGTGTGCCCCAAACAAACCAATTCATTTTTCTCAGGCCTTAATGTATATGCCCCACCCTACCCCGCCTTTCTTGTTTCTCTTTATTGGGGGGGGGGGCAAAAAACAAAGATTTTTACGGTCCAAATGCGCGTGATGCCCTCCCCACCCCAACCCCTTTTCTTTCTTTTTTTTTGCTTCAGAAAAAGCATTGCCGGGTTCCCCCCTTCCCGACTCTCCCTATTTTCAGGACGCCGTCTTGGTCTCGCTCCGCCTATCACGTGACCTACCAGGAAAGCCTGATGATTCGGCCCGGCACGGATCGGTTCATTTTTGAAAAGAGAGAAGGGGCGTCAGGTCGGTAGACACACGCAAAACACAACGAGCCGGCGGATCAGTCCAACCTTGCGTCAGTGGTGGGGGTTGGCAGGTTAAGCCTAAAGATGAATGATAGCCGAGGCAAAGGGAGCGGATATTCAACCTGTCTTTGCGGTCTACCGCACGGCACGCCGGCCTCTACCTAAGCCTAAGCCCCCGGTATTTTTTTTTTGATGTGGTTTCCACTTGCATCCACTCCGCTTGTGCCATCGGAAACCGTACACTAGTGATAAAGACGAGTGTGACACATCGATCGGAGACACACAAAAATAACACGTCCTTCAAGCCCCGACGTAGCAGTTACGCTATGTGACAAGACGTTAGCAGTTACGTAATGTAACAAGACGTTAGCAGTTACGTTATGCAACAAGACGTATTAGTTACGTTATGTGACAAGACGTTAGCAGTTACGTTATGCAACAAGACGTTAGCAGTTACGTTATGTAACAAGAAGTTAGCAGTTACGTTATGTGACAAGAAGTTAGCAGTTACGTTATGTGACAACACGTAGCAGTTACGTTATGTGACAAGACGTAGCAGTTACGTTATCTGACAAGACGTTAGCAGGTACGTCATGAGACAAGACGTAGCAGCTTCGTTATGTGACAAGACGTAGCAGTTACGTCAGGAGACAAGACGTAGCAGTTTCGTTATGTGACAAGACGTAGCACTTACGTCACGTGACAAGACGTGGCATTTACGTTATGTGACGAGACGGAGCCGTTACGTTATATAACAAGAGTTCATCGTCCATGGTTTAATTTTCATTGAGCCTGGCCTTTTCCCCATCATAATATGTTTTGACCCCAAAGTATTTATAATTAAGTGAACCGTATTCCCTCAGGTCTAAATGTTTCTTAAAATGTTCTGCTTAGCTGGGTTTAAATGACAGATAAGATTTTTTTTTTTTTTTTTTGGGGGGGGGTGGGGT
>CAXITT010000833.1:240046-263347 GCA_964033795.1 Lymnaea stagnalis | reverse complement strand
CCATTAATAGGGCGGCCTCCAAGGCCCCGGCATTATTCAGCCTCCAACTCCACCCTTAATAGGGCGGCCTCCAAGGCCCCGTCATTATTCAGCCTCCAACTCCACCCTTAATAGGGCGGCCTCCAAGGCCCCGGCATTATTCAGTCTCCAACTCCGCCATTTATAGGGCGGCCTCCAAGGCCCCGGCATTATTCAGCCTCCAACTCCGCCATTAAAAGGGCGGCCTCCAAGGCCCCGGCATTATTCAGCCTCCAACTCCGCCATTAATAGGGCGGCCTCCAAGGCCCTGGCATTATTCAGCCTCCAACTCCGCCATTAATAGGGCGGCCTCCAAGGCCCCTGCATTATTCAGCCTCCAACTCCGCCATTAATAGGGCGGCCTCCAAGGCCCCGGCATTATTCAGCTTGAAATTTCCGGAGTAGGTCAATACTCATTTGTAGGCTGAGAACCCTCGGTCTAGAGTCTAGACAGACCGACTTGTATTAAAACGGACTCTGATCAATAGTTATAGCTCAATAGATCGTCCTTGAAACGTGAAGAAATGAAACGCGAGAGGGGTGGGGCGGGGAGGTTGGGGAGGGGGGGGAATATCGCACTGCCGTGCCGTAGGTTGTACTCGTACTTGTTGTGGTTGTTTCTATTTGTACACCCCCGGCGTCGTAGGATCAATACAAAGAACCATTCGTCACAAAACAAATGGAACACGGGTTTCGAGGGTGTTGGTGGGAATAGCGAATACAGGGGGGGGGGGGGGGGGGAGGGGGGGGCGCCCGACAACGGAAGTACCGGCATGTCAATCTTTAAAAATAAGATGCCGCCCTTCAACTGCAATGGAGGATGGGGGTGGGGGTAATCTGGGGCATGACAAATCATTGAACTGGATCAATGTTTACGGCGTAATGGCATGAAGAGCATTGTCGCGGTACAAACAAGATAATTGATACCACANGATTATTCCCCCCCCCCCTTTTTTTTTTGTCTGTCATCCGTCCGTCACAATGTGACGATGGTGTGGACTTGTCCGTCACAATGTGACGATGGTGGGGGACTTGTGCGTCACAATGTGACGATGGTGTGGATTTCGCAGGACGAAATCCACAATGCCTGGGATTACTCTTCTAGAGATTATAAGCTGGTACCCTACGGGACTCCATCTCCGGGTTTTGAATTCAGAGTTTCCTTCTCTCAGATGGGTTACCATCCATGGTTCTCTCAGATGGGTTACCATCCATGGTTCTCTCAGATGGGTTACCATCCATGGTTCTCTCAGATGGGTTACCATCCATGGTTCTCTCAGATGGGTTACCATCCATGGTTCACGCGTCCCATGTCGCCCCCCACCCCCGGGATTGAACTCCAGACTATCAACTTCAGATTTGCTCAGTTTAGACGACCAAGCACTCGGCCACCCATCACCCATTGTCGCGGTGCAAACAAGATCATTGACGTCACAACGATCTTGATCAGCGGTAATTATTTCTTTAAGTATACACTTGTGTTTTTTGGGTTTAAATTGGTCTAATTCAAGCGGGAAAAGAAAATAGATTACCTCCAATTTCTTGTTTTAGGTTTAACCTATAACTATATACGGTCACAGGTTATTCGCTACTGCTGTCAATTTAGGACTGTTTACTTTATCCTATTTATTCACGAGGATACACAAACAACAATGCTACAGGCACGGACATCAAGGGCCGAATGGAGTACTACAAACTGTCATTGAAGCTCTAGGTATCTTTCATGTCAATTAAATTTAGTTACGCGAGCAGGCCACCACCTTGAAGTGAAAATTGGGTAACTATGCTAAAGAAAAAATGTATCATTATTTGAGGGATCCCCTTTATGTACATAACATCAAATAAATAATGGGCTATTTTTGTTTTCTTATCCATTAATTCAACCAACGTGGATGAACGATTCATTAATTGTATCAACGTGGATGAACGATCCATTAATTGTATCAACGTGGATGAACGATCGATTAATTGTATCAACGTGGATGAACGATCCATTAATTGTATCAACGTGGATGAACGATCCATTAATTGTATCAACGTGGATGAACGATCCATTAATTGTATCAACGTGGATGAACAATCCATTAATTGTATCAACGTGGATGAACGATCCATTAATTGTATCAACGTGGATGAACGATCCATTCATTGTATCAACGTGGATGAACGATCCATTAATTGTATCAACGTGGATGAACAATCCATTAATTGTATCAACGTGGATGAACGATCCATTAATTGTATCAACGTGGATGAACAATTCATTAATTGTATCAACGTGGATGAACGATCCATTAATTGTATCATACTAAACATAATACTTGTTACTAACTGAAACATAAAATTAAACCAGCTTTTAAATAAAAAACGTATAAGGCTTCCTAGAACTTCAGTAACATATTTGAAACTTTGTAACACTTACTTAGAACTTGGATGAAAGATTTGAAACTTTGTAACACTTACTTAGAACTTGGATGAAAGATTTGAAACTTTGTAACACTTACTTAGAACTTGGATGAAAGATTTGAAACTTTGTAACACTTACTTAGAACTTGGATGAAAGATTTGCAGAATCTTACTTTTTTTTTCTTAAACAAAAGAAACGTTTAATAATTTATTTTTGAAAACAGAAGGGGGTACCAAAAAAAAAAAATGAATTCAATAAAAGCACACGATATTTCGTGATGTTAGAGTAATTTTGTAGCAATTTGAATAAAAAGTCGACAAATACAATAGTAATTTTTCAAGACTGTTTTAGAATTGGGGCAATGCACATTTATCTTTCGCAGCACATTGCCTTCCGCTTTCGAAGACACGTTTGCAACACCAAAAGGTTTTACATGTACATGCAAAACATAAGACCAAAAAAAAAATATATACAGACCCCCAAAACGTAAACTGACAACCCAGTTTCAACCCGCCAACCCAAGCATCTGCTGGGATGTTCCTGTCACATGGGGCCGTAAATCTCGGACAGCGAGTTATGTAAGCAGCGCACCAAACGCGACTGTTACGACCAATTTAGCATTGTCCCAGGCTCGCGACATGACAGTCTAATAAATGCAGTTTAAAATTATAACTGTCATGGCGAATGTATCGCTTCCGCACACGGCCGGTTCCATTCACGAACGAAAGGAGCCAGGGGCAATTAACTCTCGAGACATTTTACAGTCGAGTTAAGCCACCATGAACCTAAGACTGTATATGGGTTTTTTAACACAGTTTTTTTTTTTTTTTAAGTTAGTTACTTTTATTTATTTTAAAAGCCCAACTAAATGATTATTATTATTCCCACGTGTCATGACATTGTTAGTTGTAGCTCCTTTTTTCATCAGTATGTTGGTTGATCACAATTTAACAAAAATTAGGGACAGGCCCAACCCATGAGTTAAGCCACCATGAACCTAAGACTGTATATGGGTTTTTTAACACTGTTTTTTTTTTTTTTTTAAGTTAGTTACTTTTATTTATTTTAAAAGCCCAACTAAATGATTATTATTATTCCCACGTGTCATGACATTGTTAGTTGTAGCTCCTTATTTCATCAGTATGTTGGTTGATCACAATCTAAAGAAAATTAGGGACAGGCCCAACCCAACCAGGGCCCACCACACCGAAAGCACACCCCACACAGGGCCACCCTCTCCAGGCCTACCATACCCAGGGCCCACCCCATCCCAGGCCCACCCCAATCATGGCCAAATCAACACCGAGGCCTCACCACTCAGGCCCACCCACCCATGGCCCACACCAATCAGGCCCACCCACCCATGGCCTAGACAACTCAGGCCTACCCATCCATGGCCCACCGTGGCCCACACAACTCAGGTTCATCCCACCCATGGCCCACACCACTCAGGCCCACCCCACACATGGCCCACACAACTCAGGCCCACCCCACCTATGGCCCACCGTGGCCCACACAACTCAGGCCCACCCCACCAATGGCCCACCCCACTCAGGCCCACCCCACTAAGGTCCACCGCCACCATGGCCCACACCACTAAGGCCCACCCCACCTATGGCCCAAACCAATCAGGCCTACCCCACACATGGCCCAACGTGGCCCACACAACTCAGGCCCACCCCACCCATGGCCCACACCACTCAGGCCCACCCCACCCATGGCCCACATAACTCTAGTCCACCCCACCATGGCCCACACCACTCAGGCCCACCCCACCCATGGCCCACCCAACCCCTTAAAAGAACACGGATGACTGAAGAGAAACAGCACACGTAACTCCTTTAAGACAAAGGGAGACGAATACTATTATTTCTCTCTATCCCCTGAGCACCCGAACCACCATCTTCCAGTCTCCCCCTCCCCCCTCGTAACAATAACACTAGTTTTTCTTAAATAGTCCAGAGGACTTCTCCAGTCCCGGCCCGACGCGGTCCCTAATGATACCCTCTAGGACCCTTCAAACAAGCTAAAGCACACAGTCTCTCCCCCCCCCCCCCCCCCCCCCCAAAAAAAAAAAAATTGGAACACTGAAGGACGGGGGCGGCGGCTATTGGGAAATGGGGGGGACAACAGGACTGAGGTTCGGAGACCAAGGTCTAGGGGGGGGGGGGTCAGCGGACATGAACATCAGCCGGTGAGGGGCAACACTTGGGGATGGTCCACCACATTGTTGGGACAATCTGTCACAGTTTCGTGCTCCGTGCATAAGGGGATTCCCTCGACCGTCTGAGGCTTTGAGTCCGTCCGAATGTGTGCCTGTCAGATGTGGTCATCAATTGGTCACATGTGGTCATCAATCTGTCACATGTGGTCATAAATCTGTCACATGACAACAATCTGTCACATGAACTCAACTCCAACTCTTGCTCCCGGTAATCATTCGTGTGACAAGACATGTCATGGTAATACGCCCGTGTCTGTCATTTGAAAGTCAAATGCCCTTTGAAGTTCGAACACACTTCTAATAGTGACCGCAGCTGATAGAGACCACTACATTTACGAGCAACTGGCGATTATGATCACTGCTGATTATGATCACTGCTGATTATGATCACTGCTGATTATGATCACTGCTGATTATGATCACTGCTGATTATGATCACTGTTGATTAAGATCACTGCTGATTATGATCACTGCTGATTATGACCGCTGCCGATATTAATCCCTACTGATACTGACAACTGCTGATAGTGACCTCTGCCTGATAGTGACCTCTGCCTGATAGTGACCTCTGCCTGATAGTGACAGCTGCAAATTATTGATATTGGTCACTGCTAACATTGACCACCGCAGAAAGTGACCACTGCTGATATTGACCAGCCCAGAAAGTGACCAATGCTGATATTGACAACCACACGACATTGACAAATGATGATTAATGAACAGTGCATGACATTGAAACATACATGATACTGACAAATGCATAACATTGACCACTGCATAATGTTGACCTCTGCATGCTATTGACCACTGCATGATGTTGACCGCTACATGCTATTGACCACTACATGCTATTGACCACTGCATGACATTGACCCCTACATGCTATTGACCCCTACATGCTATTGACCACTACATGCTATTGACCACTACATGATATTGACCACTACATGCTATTGACCACTACATGCTATTGACCACTACATGCTATTGACCACTTAACGCTATTGACCAATGCATGATATTGACCACTGCATGATATTGACCAGTGCTGATAGTGACGTAACAGAGAACATGAATTAAATTGTTTCACTGTAATTAGTGAGGCAAGATGGTACACGAAAAAAACCTGTTTTTTATTAATGTTATAGTTTCTTTGGGAATCCCAATAAATAGGATTAGAAATGGTAGTGTAAGCCTAAGCAAGAAATGGTGGCTATACAAAAAGTTAGCAAGATCAAAAATGGTGGTTATACAGATAATAAGCAAGATCCAAGATGGTGGCTTTACAGATAATTAGCAGGATCCAAGATGATGGCTATACAGATAATTAGCAAGATCCAAGATGGTGGCTTTACATATAATTAGCAAGATCCAAGATGGTGGCTTTACAGATAATTAGTAAGATCCAAGATGGTGGCTTTACAGATAATTAGCAAGATTCAAGATGGTGGCTATACAGATAATTAGCAAGATCCAAGATGGTGGGTTTACATATAATTATCAAGATCCAAGATGGTGGCTATACAGATAATTAGCAAGATCCAAGATGGCGGCTTTACATATAATTAGCAAGATCCAAGATGGTGGCTATACAGATAATTAGCAAGATCCAAGATGGTGGCTTTACAGATAATTAGCAAGATCCAAGATGGTAGCTATACAGATAATTACCAAGATCCAAGATAGTGGCTTTACAGATAATTAGCAAGATCCAAGAGGGTGGCTATACAGATAATTAGCAGGATCCAAGATGGTGGCTATGCAAATAGCAAGATCGAAGATGGTGGCTATAAAAATGGTTAACAAGATCCAAGATGGTGGTTGTACAGATAATTAGCAAGATCCAAGATGGTGGCTATACAAATAGTTAGCAAGATCCAAGATGGTGGCTATACAAATAGTTAGGAGGATCCAAGATGGTGGCTACACACATCGTTAGATCCAAGATGGTGGCTACACACATCGTTAGATCCAAGATGGTGGCTACACACATAGTTAGATCCAAGATGGTGGCTACACACATAGTTAGATCCAAGATGGTGGTACTCAGCAGTAGCTGTCTGCTGATAGTAGTTTATGAAAATAAAAGTATCCAAAAAAATACATTATTTTTGTGGCACCTAGAAACTGACCTTTGTCCTAATCCACACCCCCCCCCCCTCTTCCACACACTTTTTTCCCCGCATACATTAAAGTTATTAACATTCATAATCAGCCATTGTGTCATAAGATTAATGTGTGTTAGTCAGAGTGTGTGTGTGTGTGGGGGGGGGGGCTGGGGGGGGTACTGCTGGGGGACAGGTATAGCAACATCTGTGTTTACAATGTTAAATATCGATTTGGGAACCCCTTACAGAGAAATTGTAATCAGGGAATTGGGTTCATAAGATTAATGTGTGTTAGTCAGAGTGTGTGTGTGTGTGGGGGGGGGGGGCTGGGGGGGGTACTGCTGGGGGACAGGTATAGCAACATCTGTGTTTACAATGTTAAATATCGATTTGGGAACCCCTTACAGAGAAATTGTAATCAGGGAATTGGGTGGAATGATGAAGTTGTAAGATCAAAGCTGTATTATTATTATTGATATGGGGGTCAACGCCCCCCCCCTTCCGGGGTCATTTTTCATTAAATGATGTCCTAATGCTAAAAGAAATTACTTCAGCAATACAAGCGTTGATCGTAGTGTGTACTATTAATATAGATTGTATATGTTGTTGTTGTTTTCATTTGCTAACTTAAAACAATAATAGAGCCATTTCATTTCAAGCACATCTCACGTTGAAAGGATATTAAACAACAATAGAGCCATTTCATTTTAAGACATCTGATGTTAAAAGGATATTAAACAATAATAGAGCCATTTCATTTTAAGACATCTGATGTTAAAAGGATATTAAACAATAATAGAGACATTTCATTTCAAGACATCTAATGTTGAAAGGATATTAAACAATAATAGAGCCATTTCATTTCAAGACATCTAATGTTGAAAGGATATTAAACAACAATAGAGCCATTTCATTTTAAGACATCTGATGTTAAAAGGATATTAAACAATAATAGAGTCATTTCATTTCAAGACATCTAATGTTGAAAGGATATTAAACAATAATAGAGCCATTTCATTTCAAGACATCTAATGTTGAAAGGATATTAAACAACAATAGAGCCATTTCATTTCAAGACATCTAATGTTGAAAGGATATTAAACAATAATAGAGCCATTTCATTTCAAAGATATCTCATGTTAACATGATTTTAAACAATAATAGAGCCATTTCATTTCAAGACATCTAATGTTGAAAGGACACTAAAAAAAAATACAATTGACTGACATTTAAATGGGAGTCCGAAGAGAAAGTAAAATCCCACAAATAAGTAGCGTAGAGACATGAATAAATACATAAATGAATTTTAAAAAAGAGATATAAATGAATAAATAAATAAATACATATTTAATATATTATTAAGTGTGTATTGGTGTATAGGGTTTTTCGTGTATTTGCCATTTATTTTTTTAAAAAATGAGACTTTTAAAATGTTTAATTTGAGTTATTTATTAAGCCATTGTGGCTTTTATTTTATTGTTTACGCCTACTATAATTATTATAATGGTTTCATCACTGCAATAACAAATGTTATGATTTCACGTCCAATTAGTCTACTATAACTAATATTTTGATTTCAAGACGTGCTATAACTAATGTTATGATTTCAAGACGTGCTATAACTAATATTTTGATTTCAAGACGTGCTATAACTAATGTTATGATTTCAAGACGTGCTATAACTAATATTATGATTTCAAGACGTGCTATAACTAATGTTATGATTTCAAGACGTGCTATAACTAATATTATGATTTCAAGACGTGCTATAACTAATATTATGATTTCAAGACGTACTATAACTAATGTTATGATTTCAAGACGTACTATAACTAATGTTATGATTTCAAGACGTACTATAACTAATGTTATGATTTCAAGACGTACTATAACTAATGTTATGATTTCAAGACGTGCTATAACTAATGTTATGATTTCAAGACGTACTATAACTAATGTTATGATTTCAAGACGTGCTATAACTAATATTATGATTTCAAGACGTGCTATAACTAATATTATGATTTCAAAACGTGCTATAACTAATGTTATGATTTCAAGACGTGCTATAACTAATATTATGATTTCAAGACGTGCTATAACTAATGTTATGATTTCAAGACGTGCTATAACTAATGTTATGATTTCACGCCTACGATAACTATTAAACATTATTATGATTTCACGACTTCAGTGACTATTATTATGATTTCACGACTTCAGTGACTATTATTATGATTTCACGACTTCAGTGACTATTATTATGATTTCACGACTTCAGTGACTATTATTATGATTTCACGACTTCAGTGACTATTATTATGATTTCACGACTTCAGTGACTATTATTATGATTTCACGACTTCAGTGACTATTATTATGATTTCACGACTTCAGTGACTATTATTATGATTTCACGACTTCAGTGACTATTATTATGATTTCACGACTTCAGTGACTATTATTATGATTTCACGACTTCAGTGACTATTATTATGATTTCACGACTTCAGTGATTATTATTATGATTTCACGACTTCAGTGACTATTATTATGATTTCACGACTTCAGTGACTATTATTATGATTTCACGACTTCAGTGACTATTATTATGATTTCACGACTTCAGTGACTATTATTATGATTTCGTGACAACAATAACTTATTATGAAAATGATTTCAAAATTGTTTATGATCGTAATATCTACTGTACCTGTATGAGACAGGAGAGCTGTTGAGACTTGGCGAGAGAAACGCGAGCATGGATACATTTTTTTCTAAAGCTATACTGTAAGATTTAATTATTTTCTTCCTAAAATAACAGCGAAATCTGATCTATTTTAATAATTAATAAAGACTAAGAAAACGCCATTAAAACTTTATATCTTTTTTTTTAAAAAAAAAAAGAGAAGAAGGAGAAAAAGAATGCAGTAGTTAGTAGTAATACTGTAGACGTAAAAATAAATTGTTTCCTATAGCAAAGCAAGAACAATTTATAAGACATTATTACACACCAACGGTCCATCAGGAGTAAGAGGAGGTAGCGTTTTATTTTCAACAAGGCAGACCGAGCTTAAATGAACATGGGTTCAAATATAAAATATATATTTTAAAATAATCGTTTTATATGTAACTAAACAACCTGAGCTATAAATCCAAAAGATATTTGACGTTAGATTTTTTTTTTTAAATATTTTTTTTTTTTTTTTTACAAAAAAATGTTCAAGTTTATCCCGTGTGTTGTGACGAGTTTATTTATAGACTTTAATTGGGTTATTATTTTTTTAAATTTATATTTTTTTAGCTTAAANGAAGAAATATGTCAAGAATTTATTGTCTAACAAATATGAAGAAATATGTCAAGAATTTATTGTCTAACAAATATGAAGAAATATGTCAAGAATTTATTGTCTAACAAATATGAAGAAATATGTCAAGAATTTATTGTCTAACAAATATGAAGAAATATGTCAAGAATTTATTGTCTAACAAATATGAAGAAATATGTCAAGAATTTATTGTCTAACAAATATGAAGAAATATGTCAAGAATTTATTGTCTAACAAATATGAAGAAATATGTCAAGAATTTATTGTCTAACAAATATGAAGAAATATGTCAAGAATTTATTGTCTAACAAATATGAAGAAATATGTCAAAAATTTATTGTCTAACAAATATGAAGAAATATGTCAAGAATTTATTGTCTAACAAATATGAAGAAATATGTCAAGAATTTATTGTCTAACAAATATGAAGAAATATGTCAAGAATTTATTGTCTAACAAATATGAAGAAATATGTCAAAAATTTATTGTCTAACAAATATGAAGAAATATGTCAAGAATTTATTGTCTAACAAATATGAAGAAATATGTCAAGAATTTATTGTCTAACAAATATGAAGAAATATGTCAAGAATTTATTGTCTAACAAATATGAAGAAATATGTCAAGAAGACATGAGGCATTGTTAAAAGTTTAATTTTATTTGTAATACAAATTGAGATTATTTTTAAATACAAGAGTACACGCCCTAAGCCTTATTTCGCTGAAGTCATAATTATTTTGTTGTTGTTGGGTTTGAATAAAAAAAATAACTTATAGATAATTTGATATAAAGAGATCTTGTCTGGTGATGTATGTCTTCTTCTATGTTTTAAGGGCACATGATCAATGTATTGATCATTCTGGACCAAAATGTAAAAAATAAAATAATAATTTTGTCGACTTTATTTATGCCTCGAAACTTAAGTTTTTTTTAAAAAATCATTTTAGATTCTCTAAATTAATACAGCCTCACTGTCTGACTCTTACAATAATCTTAAAACTCAGAATTTAAAAAAAAAAAATTAAATTTAAATGTACAAAAATCATTTTTAAAAGAATTATTTTGCACTCGCTTTACTGACTTTTAAAATATTTAATTGAATTTATAAACGAATCAACTAATATTGAAACTACGAGTTGCAAGCAAGTGAACTCGTTTTATGAAAGTTCAATTGATATTAAAGTTCGATCTTGAAAGCAACGTGAAATATAGCGAGTTGTGGTTTGGACACATTCATCGCAATAAAGCCTTTGCCCAAATACCGACATTGATTGTTACACCATCGGATGAAAATAGAAGGAAAAAACAATCACAGTCCATAGATTTATTAATATCTATAGTGACTTAAATTAAACTTACAGGAATATAATTATTCGGCACACAATTATTATTATTTTTTTGGTCAACAATTGTTCGAACAAAAATACTGGCACTGGTGTTCTCTCGGTATTTAGCACGCTGTGTTGGTTTTAGTAACTTTTTAACATATACGGCACGGCCTTTAAATCTGTTTCGTGGAAGGATGATACCAGATACATCAAACGTTGTGGTCCTGTCTGACCGTGGCGTTGGTAGCATTTCTTTGGTATAGTCTTGAAAGTTGCTCTAGAAAAATTAATTTGAACTTGCCGCTTATTTAACCATAGCTATCTTGGAGATTATTTAACAACATGTATCCTGGAGCTTATTAACCGTAGCTATCTTGGAGCTTATTTAACAACAGGTATGCTGGAGCTTATTAACTATAGCTATCTTGGAGCTTATTTAACAACAGTTATCCTGGAGCTTATTAACCATAGCTATCTTGGAGCTTATTTAGCAACAGGGACGGAGCTTATAAACAATAGCTATCTTGGAGCTTATTAACAACAGATTAGGCTTGTCCTGACATAATCATAGAACTCAAATACAAAAAGCTCTAAAATACTACAAGCACTATGTACTATTTATTTGAGTATCGTTGGTATTGACACAGGCTTGATTTATTCATTTACAATATTAAAGATGTAGATTTAAAAATAATATGTCCTTTTATATGTTTTTATGTATATTTTAAATATCTTAAAAGTGTTGTGCCCATTCTTATTCTTTTTAGTTATAGTATATAGGATATACATATAGATAATGTCTATCAAATGTTTAGCTAAGAATATATTAATGGTGTTGTTCTTTGTACTGATGAAGGCATTTGCAGAAACGTTTGAATATGTGTTTTGTCTGATCATCATTAATGCTTGACATATAATAATATAATAATTATTTCGTTTTATTCACACAAATTGCTTGTGTCTCAATCCGTAATGGAGAAAAATTATCAACAAATAAGCGCATTTTATTTTTTGCCCTACCTACTCAACTTACTGCGACCGAAGGAATATTGATTTTGCAAAGAAGAGAACAAATTAAATATTTATATATATTTGATATATATATATTTGATATATATATATATATATATGTATGCATATATATATATATATATATATATATATATATATATATATATTAGAGAAGTCTAGAGAAGTCTAGAGAAGTCTAGAGAAGTTTAGAGAAGTCTAGAGAAGTCTAGAGAAGTCTAGAGAAGTCTAGAGAGAAGTCTAGAGGAGTATATATATATGTGTGTGTGTGTGTGTATGTATGTGTGTGTATGTGGGGTTTAAGTACAAAAGTCAGAGTGAATTTTACAAGACAATAACAACAACGGATAAAATATTGCATAATTGTTGTAACGTTCAATCAACCTAACACACCATTGCTATCTCTTATATTTATATATGTTGAATCTGGTGTGGCTGCTTCCATTTTCCCAACCGTCCCCTCCCACCCTACTCAACATATTTTATATTAATAGTAGGCTACTGAGTGGAAAAAATAGAAACTATCAAGCCACAAGCGTCATGGGTGACGGTTAAACTCAGTAAACAAAAAAAAAAAAAAAAAATAGGGGGGGGGGGGGTTAATTTTTTCGGAGGTGACTGTTAAATTATTTTAACCAATAAAGATTCAATGGTATGGTGTAGGACTGTCTGTAGGACTATTCTTTAAAGGTCGGGATATATTATAGAAAATGAGTCTAATGAGAAGTTAACTCTTTTTTTTTTTTTTTTTGGTAACAATTGGAACTACCTGGTAATTTCTCAAAATGACCGGACACGGTGTAAAACACAACAACAAAACAACAAAAACTGCCCCCGGTTTAGCCCTCGTAACTTTATATAACTTTATACCCACCTGTTATAATCCGGACTCCACATTCCCTGAAGACGTATCCGCGAGACAGCAGCACTGTCTAATCAAATACCGTGAGCTCACTGCTCGTACACATTTCAGGTATCCACATGGCCACACGAGATGCACATCACAATAACAACGCGATTTCCTCTCAACTAATAACTGATAGCACTTTCCTCCTCACGTAATCAACAGCGCGATAACAACAGGGTAACTATCACTCACACAGCACTCCACTGCAAGCGCCATGTTCCAAAAGTTTTGACGGCCAAACATTGATTTTATCACCATTCCTTCTTCATTACAAAGTTATAACGCCAACGTATCAAAGATTCCCTTCGTCAAAAATAACACGGAACCGCCTATGGCTCGGACACACCATACCGGCAAGATTAACACAGCGGAAATATGAGAACACGGTGTTTAAAACGTTTAAATTTAAAAAAAAAACAACAAAGTTTTAGTTATAAATACAATCACACTTTCAAAATAACCAATATTTTAAGAGTGGCCATTTAAAGGAAGAAAAAAAACCAAAACAAAAACAATAGGTCATCAGATCTGCTCGTAAGCAGTAGCCATGCCGAGGACGTAGAAATGGCAGTAACACTGCAGACCTACACCACAGAAGTTTCGAAGGGGGGAGAAAAAAAAAAAAAAACAATATTTATAATGGGAGCACACGCCACGGGCATCACAACACACTGCTACTGTGCCGTGCAACCGCTACGTCAGCGATCCCCACAACATATAAGATGGGACCTGTTGTTTTAGATGGGTGGAGATTTGAAGGGGAAAAATATGATTGGGCAGTTATCGCAATATTCGTATGGGGGGTATTACTTTTCGTTATTGTTTAAATTTCTTTTTTTTTGTTTTGTTTTTCTTTACATATAATTAAAAAAAAAAAAACAAACACATTTATATTTGGCACCTATAACAAAATCGTGTAGGCTTTGTGTCACGTGTTGTTTTAAAACTATTTTTCTTCAATAACAAACATCAACTGTTCAGATTAATAGGTTATATTTTTTTAACTGTTGCCCCGTGCATGAAATGATTGGGCACCGCTGCGTTACGCATTCCCTCCGGTTTTTTTTTCTGCACTGCTATATTTAGAGGCAGTCAATACTGCGTGGATTGACAGCTGGCTGCTAGACGTGCTAACTTTTTTGTTCTTGGTCGTCCTTGTGCTGGGACTGTGCACAGCAAATAGTTAAACACAGTGGTTCCCAAACTTTTACTGGTCCAACGGGAAACGTTCACCGGAGGGGGTTAAAAAATGACTTTTATTATTTTTTTTAAAGGGGGTGGGGGGAGGGGAGGTTATTTCCATATTTTCCCTTTCTTTAAAAAGAAACAATTAATTTATTAAAACATACCCATAAGATTAGAGGAGGAGGGGGACGCCTCCCCCCCCCCCACCAACTGGCTGTGAAATTCATTATTTAAACACAGCCTGTGAGAGATAATAGGGCTAATGGCCTGATAGCAGCTATCCGATGTCCAGTAAAGTGTTGGCAAATTATCTCTCTTTGACCAGGCTTCAATTACTAACATTTTAAAGTCTTCTTTTGAGCCAAGGACTGTAACTTTCATCATTTATTTTACATTATAATTTCTAGACCTTTTTATAGCCTAACGTTTATCTTTAAGATGCCCTTTCTTTAAAAAAACTCCAAATTTTTCATTAGACAACTTTTGAACCAGTCAACTTAATTTAAAGCCAACTGTCTACATTGGTTCAGCATAAACTTAAACAATAAATATTTTTTAAAAATAAATATAGATATGGGCGCCCGCAGGGGGGGGGGCAAGAAAAATCGATTAACTTTCCAGGGTGGGGGGCAAACATTTTTTAGTAATATTTTAATATAGTTTTAATTTACTGTAGCGTATTTGTATGGTGCACGAACGGACAGGACATCAGCTTAGTTACTTTCTCTTTATTTTCTCTTTACTTTAATAAATTTTGGGTCTATTTTTGTCTAAAAATTTTTATCCAATTAATCCAGGCGGGGCAAGTGCCCCCCTTGCCCCTACCTGCGGGCGCCCATGAATATAGAGGTCACACAATCTAATGATCCCTAATTAAGTCGCTTTTATTGACAAAGGGAGTTCACTGACTGGCTGTTATTTACACTAGAGAAATAATTTATTGAAGATGTCTAGTGTTTAAATTGTATTTTAGTTGGAAAATATGAAAAGATGACTTGATTAAAGTATGTATTTTTTTATGTGCTGAAAATGAATATGTACAATTTAATCAAAAAACATTTCAATTTGCTTGATTCAATAAAAGAATGTTATCTTATCTTATATAAATATATTTATATATGTATATATATATATATATATATATATATATATATATATAATTTCTTACTTAATAGTTTAACTTGTGAAATGACTATTTTTTTTAAAAAAGTAGTGATGGTAAACATTTTTATTTTTGTAATATAATATAAGAATGTTATCTTTTCTTATATAAATATATATATATATATATATATATATATATATATATATATATATATATATAATTTCTTACTTAATAGTTTAACTTGTGAAATGACTATTTTTTTTAAAAAAGTAGTGATGGTTCACTTTGACACCACTTCATCATTTGAATTATTAATTGAACATTGTATGTATTTTCAGGGGCGTAGCTTGGGCTAATGCCACCAGGGGCGATCCAAGAATGTTACCCTCACCTTCCAAGGAAAAAACAAACAAAAAACAAACCGGCACCCCATTCATACACTAGTGTAAGCGTTGCTCCATGTTAATGTGTTATAATGTCTATCCTTACTGTTATAAATAATGACATGGGCGGCGTTACAAGAGGAGTGCCATGCCAAACTGCTGCCACGTGAATATTTAAACAAATAAATAGGAGAATAAATTTTTCAGTCTGGTGGAGAATTTCAAACTATTGAATTTACATCCACATCTCCTCACCACCAATCACAAGAGAGATCCCAAACAAAGGTGTGTAAACTGATCCACAGTCTGGGCTTGCTTCTTTCAACCTGTAAGGCACGTTATCCACAATCAGAACCCACGCCAAATTAGTTCTGCTTTAATCATCCCAAAATGAATGCAGCTGTCAATTTTTGTCATTGAAAGAAAAAAAAAAATTGGTACATCGGCCAGATTTCTTTACATTTTTATTACAAAAAAAAAAAAATTAAAAAAAATTAAATTAAATTAAAAAGATTAATATTCACTGTTTTGTTTGTTATAGAGCTTTGTAAGAAAATGTCTATTTTGAGAATGGATTTTTGTTTAAAAATAGAATAATCACATTTGTGATTTGATGTATTTGTAGTATTTGTAGTCAATTTGTGAAATATTTTGTAATTTGTGATGATTTTTTCCGTTACAATTTCAAATTTTTGATATTACATTAAATACATATATATATATGTATATATAGTATAATATATAAATATATATGAGAAAATCTTGAATGCACATCTTTGTTCATATTGAGCTTAAACATATAGTCGCATGCTCACTGTAGATGGAGAATGAATGCAGTCGTTTGGTTAGCATGCTGGGATGTCTTTTTCTTAATTTATTTTAAAAGTCTTATCGACTTTATGCTTTCAAAATAGTATAATAGGCTTATTTATCATGTTTGGCTTGTTCATATGTTATATTAATTTGTAGGTATTATAAGCATAGTGGTATACATACTGTACCCTTTCAATAAATCCTATAGTATCTGTGCAATTTTATGGGGGTAAATGTGTAATATTTCGCTTCCACTTTAGCATAGAATAAACTACCACAAATAAACTACCACAAATAAACTACCACAAATAAACTACCACAAATAAACTACCACAAATAAACTACCACAAATGACATCCGAGTAAAATTTGGTCAAAATGGAACCGGACACGCAGTGCCGCCATTCGGACCCGGGTCCCATTAGACTCAATGCTATTCGAATGTCATTAGTGGTAGTTTATTTTAGATAAACTGAAGAATTAATTTTACAGACATATAGTCCTTTCAATTATCTTTCATTTGATACCTCATTTTTGTCTTACAAACCCAACAATAATATTTTAAGTTTTTTAATCCCAACTTCTCACTTCTGGTACCGGGGCGCGAATAGCCACTTCGTCGAAGAAAGGTTTAAATGGACATCTTGGAGATCACAACAAAACCTTTCAACATGGCAGCCTTTTCCCTTGTCCGTTCTATCAATACATTTAGTATGTCTCAATTGATTTTTTTTTATCTAATATAAAATTAACTTGGACAAAGTCATACTGTTACGATAATAAAATTATTTTAAATACCATGGATTTTAGAGCACACAAAAAACAGTTTTTTTTTTTTTTCCAAAAAATATTTGACTTGGTAGAGAATATTTATATCTTTTTAAAAAGGAACATATAAATGACGAGGTGAAATACATTTCCTATCAAGTTGTTTTTATTAATGTTTCTCAACGGACTATAAAATTTAGGAATTAAAGAACTGTGATAAATATTAAACAATAGCACCAGATCACCTGAGGAAAGACGTATCGTATGAATGTTTTGTAACATGGGAGACATTGTATGAATGTTTTGTAACATGGGAGACATTGTATGAATGTTTTGTAACATGGGAGACATTGTATGAATGTTTTGTAACATGGGAGACATTGTATGAATATTTTGTAACATGGGAGACATTGTATGAATGTTTTGTAACATGGGAGACATTGTATGAATGTTTTGTAACATGGGAGACATTGTATGAATGTTTTGTAACATGGGAGACATTGTATGAATGTTTTGTAACATGGGAGACATTGTATGAATGTTTTGTAACATGGGAGACATTGTATGAATGTTTTGTAACATGGGAGACATTGTATGAATGTTTTGTAACATGGGAGACATTGTATGAATGTTTTGTAACATGGGAGACATTGTATGAATGTTTTGTAACATGGGAGACATTGTATGAATGTTTTGTAACATGGGAGACATTGTATGAATGTTTTGTAACATGGGAGACATTGTATGAATGTTTTGTAACATGGGAGACATTGTATGAATGTTTTGTAACATGGGAGACATTGTATGAATGTTTTGTAACATGGGAGACATTGTATGAATGTTTTGTAACATGGGAGACATTGTATGAATGTTTTGTAACATGGGAGACATTGTATGAATGTTTTGTAACATGGGAGACATTGTATGAATGTTTTGTAACATGGGAGACATTGTATGAATGTTTTGTAACATGGGAGACATTGTATGAATGTTTTGTAACATGGGAGACATTGTATGAATGTTTTGTAACATGGGAGGCACTGTATGAATGTTTTGTAACATGGGAGACATTGTTTGAATGTTTTGTAACATGGGAGATGTGTATGAATGTTTTGTAACATACATTTATCCATTCATGACCTTAACTCGTTTTCAGTTTGTACTTTATAATTAAATAATGATAAATTAATTAACGTTAATTTGTGGGGAGGTGGGAGAAAAAAAAGGGGGGGGGGGGGAATCTGCTTGATTATCGGAAAATCCCGACAAAAAAGATGGCGTCACACTGACATTGGACACTGTGAGATCACTTCGAGAACAATACAATGACTATAAATTATCGTTAGATTACCTTTCACCGAATGACTATAGAAACAGATTACCATTCACCGAATGAGTATAGAAACAGATTACCTTTCACCGAATGAGTATAGAAACTGATTACCTTTCACCGAATGACTATAGAAACAGATTATCTCTCAACAAATGACTATAGAAACAGATTACCTTTCACCGAATGAGTATAGAAACTGATTACCTTTCACCGAATGGCTATAGAAACAGATTACCGTTCACCGAATGACTATAGAAACAGTTAGATTACCTAATACCAAGTGACACTAAACAGTAGAGTAGCTGGGATTATTGCAGCCCGCGGCCACCCAAGCTATTTTGCCGCGCCCCCCCCCCCCCCCCCCCCCCCNTGTACTCCCAACGACTTGTTTTGTTTTCTGTACTCCCAACGACTTGTTTTGTTTTCTGTACTCCCAACGACTTGTTTTGTTTTCTGTACTCCCAACGACTTGTTTTGTTTTCTGTACTCCCAACGACTTGTTTTGTTTTCTGTACTCCCAACGACTTGTTTTGTTTTCTGTACTCCCAACGACTTGTTTTGTTTTCTGTACTCCCAACGACTTGTTTTGTTTTCTGTACTCCCAACGACTTGTTTTGTTTTCTGTACTCCCAACGACTTGTTTTGTTTTCTGTACTCCCAACGACTTGTTTTGTTTTCTGTACTCCCAACGACTTGTTTTGTTTTCTGTACTCCCAACGACTTGTTTTGTTTTCTGTACTCCCAACGACTTGTTTTGTTTTCTGTACTCCCAACGACTTGTTTTGAAAAAGTCTCAACGTAAATTAAATGATACAAATTAAACTGCAATGGGACCAAGAAAATAAACTTGTGGCTTAAAAACTTGTGATTTATAAACTTGTGACTTAAAAACTTGTGATTTATAAACTTGTGACTTAAAAACTTGTGATTTATAAACCTGTGATTTAAAAACTTGTGATTTAAAAACTTGTGATTTATAAACTTGTGATTTATAAACCTGTGATTTAAAAACTTGTGATTTATAAACTTGAGATTTAAAAACTTGTGATTTATAAACTTGTGATTTAAAAACTTGTGATTTATAAACTTGTGATTTATAAACCTGTGATTTAAAAACTTGTGATTTATAAACTTGTGATTTAAAAACTTGTGATTTATAAACTTGTGATTTATAAACTTGTGATTTAAAAACTTGTGATTTATAAACTTGTGACTTAAAAACTTGTGATTTATAAACTTGTGATTTAAAAACTTGTGATTTATAAACTTGTGATTTAAAAACTTGTGATTTATAAACTTGTGATTTAAAAACTTGTGAGTTATAAACCTGTGACTTAAAAACTTCTGATTTATAAACCTATGACTTAAAAACTTGTGATTTATAAACTTGTTACTTGTAAATTTGTGACTTATAAACTTATGACTTATAAACTTGTGATTTATAAACTTGTGATTTATAAACTTGTGATTTATAAACTTGTGATTTATAAACTTGTGATTTATAAACTTGTGATTTATAAACTTGTGATTTATAAACTTGTGATTTATAAACTTGTGATTTATAAACTTGTTACTAATAAATTTGTGATCTATAAACTTGTGACATATTTATTACATATAGGAAAATGTTACTGAGGACGAACACAAAGAGAGGATTATTGATACATAAAACATAGAAGCTAGACAATAATTTCCTGTATAAAGTTAAGTAAAAAGAAAATAATAATATTATGAATTGGTATTCACATGTCCTAAACACATGTCCTAAACACATGTCTTAAACACATGTCACACACACCCATGTTTTAAAAACATGTTTTAAACACATGTTCTAAACACATGTCCCTTAACACGTGACGTGCCCTAAACACATGTCATAAACACATGCCTCATAGGGTTTCTCTTGATGAAGATGCTGTCGGGTGAATTAAACGAAAATTCATCAACTAATTGTATGATGCCGCTCAACTATGGTGGCGGCAATGACGTCAAGTTCCTATCCCCCTAAAGTTACTTAACAAAACATGCATTCACCCAACGTATTTCATAAGAGTCCCAATTACTGCTTAACTCCACCCCCCCTCCCCCCTCCCCAGGGCCTAGGTGCGCCATCGAACACTTTTTTAAACATCCCTGAACGATATTAATACTAGTTATAGGTCGCCAAACATTGGCGACAGCAATGCGTGAACTTCCCATGTATTAAGTTACTTGACAACACATGATACCAATTAACGCATATTTAAGAATCCCAATTTTCGCTACACCCCTTCCACCCCACCCCCACCCCCCCTCCCCATGTTACGCCACTACACACTTTTTATTTCACGCCCATGAACTATACTAATATTCAGATGCCCCAACCAATTGTAAACTGAATATTTATTAAGTCATATCTAAATTGAGACGGTGTCATTTTCCGAAATGAAAATATTTACGCACCAAATGCCGCTGCGTTATTTAAAATTAAAATAATTTAGCGTAGTTTTATCGGGAATTATATTTTGCGCGCTATCCAGAAATGGAAGCCGTAACACCACAAGCAAAATATATCTGAGAGATTCTAATGCGAAACCCCCTTTTATACCGCAGATCTATTACAGCATATTTAAAATGAGACGATTTCCGTAAGAGCAAAAGAAAATGTTGTGCATCAAACATTGCGCACCAAACATGGCGCACCAAACAATGCGCACCAAACGCACTTTTTAACAATCTCCCTCAGCGCAGTTACCGGGAATATTTACCGCGACTTCAGCCGATTTGAAGCGATTCAGAAACACGGTTTATTTACTACCTACGTCCTATTTGAAATCAAACACAATGCGTCATCAATACTGTAATCCCAAGACTCGGAGCACCCACCTCCGGTCAACAACTAGCAGGAACTTTCAATTATAAACCGCGAGTGAGAGATAGAGAGAGATAGAGAGAGAGAGAGAGGTCCACTTAAAGAAAGCAAAACAAACAAAGCCAGTGGTATGACTCATTCCTCGTTTCTTCATTGCTCCCCCCCCCCCCCAAAAGATAGACATTATTATTATTGCACCAACACTCCCCCCCCCCAACCTCATTTTTCAGCCCAAACCCCCACCGTCCCAAAGTTACCATTATCATATTCTTATGACACTGCAGCAACTACAGTCTAGCCCGGCGGTTCTCACATTTGTTATTGTCAGTGTCTTCGGGAGCTTAGACTTGAACCCATTTAAACGTGAAGCCGAGAGCGACTGGTTAAAAAGACAAAAGAAGACAATCCAAACTAAGTGCGTGTGTTAAAGTCAAAGTATAATGGCGCATGGATTCGAGCCCTATGCCTTTAGCATAGCTAACATGCGCACTAATGAAAATAGTATCATTGGGCGTTGACGAAAAACACAACAGCCCAACCCCCCCCCCACCCCATTTGAAACTGGAACAGGCAGTTGACTTGACAACAACACCAACAAAAACAACAACAACAACAAAAAAAACCAACATGTCGCATGAAAACAATGGCAAGAGACTGGAACTGAATCAAGCAACCTTTGCCCTGCGTCTTTCATACTGATATACGAAGTGATTACCTATACACGAAGTGATTACCTATATACGAAGTGATTACCTATACACGAAGTGATTATCTATATACGAAGTGATTACCTATACACAAAGTGATTATCTATATACGAAGTGATTACCTATATACGAAGTGATTATCTATATACGAAGTGATTACCTATATACGAAGTGATTACCTATATACGAAGTGATTACCTATATACGAAGTGATTACCTATATACGAAGTGATTACATATATACGAAGTGATTACCTATATACGAAGTGATTACCTATATACGAAGTGATTACATATATACGAAGTGATTACCTATACACGAAGTGATTATCTATATACGAAGTGATTACCTATATACGAAGTGATTACCTATATACGAAGTGATTACCTATATACGAAGTGATTACCTATATACGAAGTGATTACCTATATACGAAGTGATTACATATATACGAAGTGATTACATATATACGAAGTGATTACCTATATACGAAGTGATTACCTATGTACGAAGTGATTACCTATGTACGAAGTGATTACCTATGTACGAAGTGATTACCTATGTACGAAGTGATTACCTATGTACGAAGTGATTACCTATGTACGAAGTGATTACATATATACGAAGTGATTACCTATGTACGAAGTGATTACCTATATACGAAGTGATTACCTATATACGAAGTGATTACCTATATACGAAGTGATTACCTATGTACGAAGTGATTACCTATGTACGAAGTGATTACCTATGTACGAAGTGATTACCTATGTACGAAGTGATTACCTATGTACGAAGTGATTAC
>CAXITT010000833.1:174906-227156 GCA_964033795.1 Lymnaea stagnalis | reverse complement strand
AAAAAAAAATAATTAAAAAATGAAACGTGCTATCTCTCTATGTGAAAAAGGTGAGAAACTGGAGGGGGGGGGGGTCACACCTCAAAACATACCACGTGACTTCAAATACACGATTTGAAATGTAGGTGACTAGATCAGACGATAGTCTGATTAGATTAGATAATAAGATACGATGATAAGATATGATAAGATAATAAGAGATAGAAAGATAATTAAATAGGGTGATAAGATACTATGATAACATAAGAGTATTAGATACAATCATTTTGTTTTATTATACTATCTTATAATCGTATCTTATAATCGTAAGATAAGATTGTGAGGTAAGATATAATGAGATGAGATAAAAAGATGAGACCAGTGAAGATGATAAAGATACGGTGAGATAAGATCAGATGCTTTTATTGACACCAATAAATGGAAATTTGTTTTCAACTGTACTGCACATATTTTTTCAGTCTAAAAATAGTCTTTGAGTTCTTGTTGTTCTGACCACACGGATTCAGACGTGGTCAATTCTATTTGATATATTTGATTACTTGTGCATTTTTTTTTTTGTTGGGGGGTGGGGGGCTGCGTGTATAGATCAGGAGTACAGGAGTAGCAACAAACTGCGTAACCATCAAAAGTGTGAAATTAAGTTTTCCGACTCCGGTCCACTCTGCGCACCCCCCCCCACCCACCCACCCGCTCCCCACACGAATCAATTCAGAAATTATATTAACCATTTCGCATCTATGCGACGTAAATCTACACGAAGTAGTTATTCACAGTCGACTTGAAAAGTCGGCTGTCTATGACGAGCACAGTCGGCTGTCTATGACGAGCACAGTCGGCTGTCTATGACGAGCACAGTCGGCTGTCTATGACGAGCACAGTCGGCTGTCTATGACGAGCACAGTCGGCTGTCTATGACGAGCACAGTCAGCAGTCTATGACGCGACACCCCCACCCCCCTTAATGTCAAGGCATGAGCCTTGAAATGAAACTTGGAGTATCTAAGAGATTCTGCATATTAAATTTTAACGACCTAAAAGAAATTGAATCTCACGCTAAAAGACAGTTACTTTGAATGTCTAGTTGAGTAAGAGACAGAAGCTGGCGCTGTCACTTTTTGACATTTTGATATGCCTGTTAGAGCCGTGCGGCCGGCTGAATCGCTAAAGGCGGCCTCGCAGGTCTCTCCGAGAGCTTGGTTAATGTTTGCATGAACTGTTCAAGAAGTCAATGATTGATTTAGGTGTACACGAAACAGAAGCCTTTAAATGATTGATTTAGGTGTACACGAAACAGAAGCCTTTCAATGATTGATTTAGGTGTACACGAAACAGAAGCCTTTCAATGATTGATTTAGGTGTACACGAAACAGAAGCCTTTCAATGATTGATTTAGGTGTACACGAAACAGAAGCCTTTCAATGATTGATTTAGGTGTACACGAAACAGAAGCCTTTCAATGATTGATTTAGGTGTATACGAAACAGAAGCCTTTCAATGATTGATTTAGGTGTACACGAAACAGAAGCCTTTCAATGATTAAATAATAACAGTGTCAAGATGAACAACTTTTGATATAGATCTGTTTATTTATGTCCACTGCGTCCTAGAAAAGTAACCTTGGAAAATTGTGACGTTTTCCCTGACATTGTGTAGGACATTATTAAAATTTTAATGCGGCCCGTTAAAAACAAAAGAGAAAAAAAATCGATCGATGGGACCCTCTTTATACAAAGATTGGCGAGATGTGTCAATGAAGCTGGTATAATACATTGTTTAGCCTTTATACCGTACTTAATATACTTTTATGATCTGTTATCATTTTTCTAAAACCATTTTTTTGTTTGTTATTGTTATTGTTGTTGTTGTTGTTTCGCTATGATCCACCAAGAATCGGTCATTTACATTTACAGATTTAAACATCAGACGCGTCTCTAAGCAAGGATGAACTTTTTTAGAAAAAAATGGATTCTTTAATTTCAAACAACTGCAACACACAACAACAAACAAACACTAAATAACAGACAAACAAAAAACAACAACAACACAACACCAACTATCACTGGAATGGAAAGACAAAGGACGACCTGAATGAAAGGTAAACCAGCAGCATGCACAAAGAGATCTCCACACACATTTGGGTGAGTGGAACACGGATCGCGTGAATCAGTCTGCGGTTAGACCCTGAGGAGACGGGGGGGGGGGGAACTGATCGGCTCCAAGGGGGGAGGGAGAGAGAGGGCGCTCACCTTTATCGAANGGGGGGGGGGGGAACTGATCGGCTCCAAGGAGGGAGGGAGAGAGAGGGCGCTCACCTTTATCGAAACGGCTATTAAGATCTACCGACGGGTGGAGGGTGGGGTGGTGAGTGGGGGGATAAGGTGGGGTGGTTTGCGGTCAGAGGGTGGTGGTTTGGGGGGGGGGAGGAGGGGGTTGCTACTTCACCTGCGTGATTTCTGAGGTAAACCACACGACCGTGCCCGATGTCTCACCTCTGTGGTCGCCAAACCGCAAAGAACCTGTGGATCGGTTTGTTTACATACAAAATAAAGTCTGCGGCTTGCTGGCAGGTAAAAACGGGAGAAACACATTCCCCCCTCCCCCGCCCCCACCCACACCCCACATCCATAAAGTAAACTCGAAAATAAAGTCAATTCATTGATTACCGATAGTTTTATTCATAAGTTTCTACAATTAAGAAAAAAATATTTTATTTTATTAAAACCATCCATCGTTTTTAAACGTATCTAAATTTTTAAGTTAACTCTCTAGATTTATAATTATTACAATATCTTGGGTTTTAGTATCAATGATATTAGCAGCATTTGGCACTACAAAACCTTACATCTTAATCCATTTTTAATATCAAAATAATCATTTAAAATATATATATTATATCTTACTTATTCATCATCACTTTGGTAAGTGATATTTTAGTAATAGGCTAATGATAACTATTATTACTTTATTTTTTTTCCCTTTAATCAACATGATAATCCTTTACAATTTTTTAGTATTCTAATTACTACCTGGGTTTAACAGGGTTTAGTTGGGTTTTTTTTAAACTGGGTCCGGGTATTTAGAGAAATGCATGGTGGGTCCAAGGGTTACAGACAAACAAACAAAAAAAAAAAAAAAAAACAAAAAAAAGTTAACTTCTCAAACTTCAATATATTCCGACCTTAAACAAAAGTCCTAGATGGATGGACGTTGTATGAAGGAGATNTTAAACGTATCTAAATTTTTAAGTTAACTCTCTAGATTTATAATTATTACAATATCTTGGGTTTTAGTATCAATGATATTAGCAGCATTTGGCACTACAAAACCTTACATCTTAATCCATTTTTAATATCAAAATAATCATTTAAAATATATATATTATATCTTACTTATTCATCATCACTTTGGTAAGTGATATTTTAGTAATAGGCTAATGATAACTATTATTACTTTATTTTTTTTCCCTTTAATCAACATGATAATCCTTTACAATTTTTTAGTATTCTAATTACTACCTGGGTTTAACAGGGTTTAGTTGGGTTTTTTTTAAACTGGGTCCGGGTATTTAGAGAAACGCATGGTGGGTCCAAGGGTTACAGACAAACAAACAAAAAAAAAAAAAAGAACAAAAAAAAGTTAACTTCTCAAACTTCAATATATTCCGACCTTAAACAAAAGTCCTAGATGGATGGACGTTGTATGAAGGAGATGGACGTTGTATGACGAAGTGCCAAGCTGTGTAGCAGAAAGTTTTTCAGGCCTTTGTAATAAACCAGTCTGCAAGAGAATGTTACTCGCCGTTCAAGGCAAATGATCAAGTTTGTTTCAAGACAAATGAACAGTTTTAAGGTTGTTCAGGTCAAATGAACAAGGTTGTTCCAGACAAATGAACAAGTCTGTTGAAGTCAAGGCAAATGAACAAGGTTGTTCAAGACAAATGAATAAGTCTGTTCAAGTCAAGACAAATGAACAAGGTTGTTCAAGACAATTGAACAAGTCTGTTCAAGTCAAGGCAAATGAACAAGTCTGTTCAAGTCAAGGCAAATGAACAAGGTTGTTCAAGAAAAATGAACAGTTTTAAGGTTGTTCAGGTCAAATGAACAAGGTTTTCAAGACAAATGAACAAGTCTGTTCAAGTCAAGGCAAGAAAAAGGTTGTTCAAGTCAAGGCAAGAAAAAGGTTGTTCAAGTCAAGGCAAGAAAAAGGTTGTTCAAGACAAATGAACAAGTCTGTTCAAGTCAAGGCAAATGAACAAGGTTGTTCAAGACAAATGAACAGTTTTAAGGTTGTTCAGGTCAAATGAACAAGTTTGTTCAAGTCAAGGCAAATGAACAAGTCTGTTCAAGACAAATGAACAAGTTTGTTCAAGCAGGTCCGCCACAAGCAAAAGTCCCATTTCGCCCCTTTCCCAAAACATGATATATTTCTACACACATTCAACGCATAATTAATTAATTGTTTGCTCATGTTTTAAACGCCTGGGACCTTCGTCTTCTTAGCCCCACCCCCAACCCCATTTGGCACAGTCCTGGGCACAGTGTGTACGTGGTACAGATCTAGCACCTACCCTCTCCTCCAGCACATAGACACATGCACCCGCGCACCAACACAAATACACACACACACACAAATACACACATGCACACACATTTTATTGAGTGATTTCAATTAGTATTACAATTTTAAGCTAATGAAATAATTGTACAGCATAGGCATAGGACCTTGCAGTGTAGTTAACAAATCTTGTCTATTTGACCTTGACCTTGGATTAGTTTTTGTTTTCAAACATTCGCACAGTTATTTTAAAAAGTTAAGAGAAAATATCCAAAACAATATATATATATATATATATATATAGAGAGAGAGAGAGATAGATAGATAGATAGATATATGTGTGTGTTCTCTTTGAACATAGTTTTCATGTTGCCAAAAAAAAATAAATAAATAATTTAAAAATAGATCTAGTCTTGTCATTTGGTTTCATCAATTTCTTACTCTTAGTAAGTATGTCTTGGCCAAGTCCTTAGTCTCACCTGTGTCCAGTCTGATGGTCAATTCACCTGTATCCCCTGTATACCCGGACGACGTTGATTTTGCCATGTCTCCCATGAACCGATATACACCGGGTTAGTTGTCACAGCAACGGACGCCAGGGTGAGAGAGACAGACAGACAGACAGAGAGAGAGAGACAGACAGACAGAGAGACAGAAAGAGAGAGACAGAAAGAGAGAGACAGACAGAGAGAGACAGACAGACAGACAGAGAGACAGAAAGAGAGAGAGAGACAGACAGACAGAGAGAGAGACAGAAAGAGAGAGAGAGAAAGAGAGAGAGACACACACACGAAGAAATGTTCAGTGACTAAAATGACGGTGAAGGGGAGACGACTCAAAGTACTATTACTACTAAAGGGTTTGAATGGTTTATTCCCTACTACTCATAAAAAAAATTCAAGGGAGAGAATGTCCAAACGTAGAGATATTTTTTTGTTTAAACAATAGTTTTTTTGTTGTTTTTTTTTAAAATAAATATTCCTTAAAAGATTTCTCTTTGTTCATTAGTATGTGCTTGAGAATACAATGCATCTTCATATTCATTTGTTTTGTTGGATACATTTTAGGTAGCCAAAATGTATCAAAAACTTGTGCAACTAATTTTGAGGTAGCCCATGGCGCCATTTGAGAAAAATGCAGTCACATTTCTAACATTTTTTTAATAAAAAAAAAAAGAAAGAAATATGATAGAAATTAATCAGAACATAAGATTGAATAAATAAAGTTGATAGCATAATAAGCCATACAGTCCACATACACTCGGTACATTACGTAGGTGAAAAATAAATATATAAATGGCCTATTTAAGAGACAACTATTAAGCTAGATTATCAAGATATATGCATAACATAAGCACATTTTTGTGTTTAAAAAATTTATTGTGGTCCGCACTGACACCATTCTAATATTTTTGTGTATATATATATTTTTTTTTAAAAAATATATAAAATTACAATAAAAGAAATTTTTTTTAAAAAAAAAAAAAAAATAAAAAAAAAAAAAATCAATTTAAAAAAAAAAAAAAAAAAGAAAGACTTTATTTCAGTAAAATAGCCAGTACAATTTTTTTTTTAAAGAGAAGGTAACTAGGAATGTTTGGATTTCACTTTAGTGTAATTATATTTAAGAGAAGCAACAAAGCTACTCCATTCTCTGACTAAATAACCAATGATTCTATTAGCACTTATAAGCAACGCTGTACAAAAATATGTATCGATCCAGACAAACGGAAATCTTGTTTCGATAACGGTGAACCTATTCATTTCCCACATAACACATTATTTATTGTTTATAAATCATTTATGTGATGACCATATTGACCTCAGAACTCTGTCGAGACCCATGTTGACTTGAAAATGATTGTTTTCTGCACAGACGGCAGGCACGACTACATACAGAGCAACCACGGAATTAATGTCCTCAGGCATGGTGCCAGAAGGAAGGGGAGAATGTTTGTACCGTCATGTCTTAGTACACAGTATGTTTGTACAGGCATGTCTTAGTGCACAGTATGTTTGTACAGGCATGTCTTAGTACACAGTATGTTTGTACAGTCATGTCTTAGTACACAGTATCTTTGTAGAGTCATGTCTTAGTACACATTATCTTTGTAGAGTCATGTCTCAGTACATTGTTTGTTTGTACAGGCATGTCTTAGTACACAGTATGTTTGTACAGTCATGTCTTAGTACACAGTATGTTTGTACAGTCATGTCTTAGTACACAGTATGTTTGTACAGTCATGTGCTAGTACACTTCTACCAAGGCTCGTCCACAGATATGTAAAGCCATAGGGAAGATAATAAATAAATATATATACTCGGGCTTAACCGGGTGCAGTTTATATAAACCGGGTCCGGGTAATTTGAGAAAATACCCGGTGGGTCCAAGTGTTATTTGTCTCATTTTGTCTATAGTAAATGCCGGGCGGTCATCTTTACCGTGGGGTACCCACCGATCCAATACAATCACATCGATATGGCACCGGATAGCACAATAATAGACCACATAGGCAGTCCTGCGCCCTTATGCCGGTCTTTAAGGAAGAGTCCTACAGGCAGTCCTGCGCCCTTATGCCGGTCTTTAAGGAGGAGTCCTACAGGCAGTCCTGCGCCCTTATGCCGGTCTTTAAGGAAGAGTCCTACAGGCAGTCCTACAGGCAGTCCTACACCCTACATGCCGGCCTTTAAGAAATAGTCCTACAGTATAGAACTACAGACAGTCCTGAACCATAAATGTGGCTCTTTATTTATTACGATAATAGTCGCCACCACCCGCCTTCCAACAAGAAAAAAAATAAAATTACCTGTTCACATGTTACGCATGACAGACTCCCCCCCCCCCCCCCCCCCCCCCCCCCCCCATTGCNNNNACTAACATCCTGGCTACAAATCAGCTCACTAACATCCTGGCTACAGTTCAGCTTACTAACATCCTGGCTACAGTTCAGCTTACTAACATCCTGGCTACAAATCAGCTCACTAACATCCTGGCTACAGTTCAGCTTACTAACATCCTGGCTACAGTTCAGCTTACTAACATCCTGGCTACAAATCAGCTCACTAACATCCTGGCTACAGTTCTGCTTACTAACATCCTGGCTACAAATCAGCTCACTAACATCCTGGCTACAGTTCTGCTTACTAACATCCTGGCTACAGTTCAGCTTACTAACATCTTGGCTACAAATCAGCTCACTAACATCCTGGCTACAGTTCAGCTTACTAACATCCTGGCTTGGATACAGATCAACTCACCAACATTATGGCTTGGCTATAATTCAACTCACTAACATCCTGGCTTTCCTAGAAATCAGATCATTAACTTTCTGGCTACAGGTTAGCTCACTGAAATCCTTGCTACAGATTAGTTCACTAACATCCTGGCTACAGATTAGTTCACTAACACTACTGGCTACAAATCATCTCACTAACATACTGGCTTGTCTGCAAATGCAGCTTCCTAACATCCTGGCTACGAATTGCTTGGTTTCTCGCTAACGTACCTTTGACATCCGATTAAGACTAGTTTCATGCCTTGATTTATTCAGAAACAACATAATAGTCATTTGCCTAGCTCCCCGACGATTATAAAAGTCGTACATCTTAAATTATAATTCGATTTTCTTGTGTTATTTTAGCAATGCCGGCTCAAGGTACCGGCAAATCGGACAGTTGCCTAGGGCTCCATGAGCTTAGGGCGTCATTGGCCGGGGCTTCATGAGCTTATGTCACCATGGCCCGGAGCTCAATGAGCTAAGGGCCCCATCGCCCGTGACTCCATGAGCTAAGGGCGCCATTGCCCGGGTTCCATGAGCTAAGGGCGCCATTGCCCCGGAGCTCCATGAGCTAAGGGCGCCATAAATGATCTTCACAAATAGGAAAAAAGCATTGCATGTGAGTGCCATGGAAGAGAAATAGAAATTGCAAAAAAAAAGATTAGCTGATCCAAATGCTAGGGGGAAAATATGTCATTGGTAGGCTAATTGTTCATACTACCCACGGTAGGCTAATTGTTCATACTACCCACGGAAGGCTAATTGTTCAAACTACCCACGGTAGGCTAATTGTTCATACTACCCACGGCAGGCTAATTGTTCATACTACCCACGGCAGGCTAATTGTTCAAACTACCCACGGTAGGCTAATTGTTCATACTACCCACGGCAGGCTAATTGTTCAAACTACCCACGGCAGGCTAATTGTTCAAACTACCCACGGTAGGCTAATTGTTCATACTACCCACGGCAGGATAATTGTTCAAACTACCCACGGTAGGCTAATTGTTCATACTACCCACGGTAGGCTGATTGTTCATACTACCCACTGTAGGCTAATTGTTCATACTACCTCCGGAAGGCTAATTGTTCAAACTACCCACGGAAGGCTAATTGTTCAAACTGCTAATTGTTGGTACTGTCCACATTTAAATAATCATTGTTCATACTATCCAAATACGATTTAAGAACAAAAAATCTATATTATTATTCATTATTTGCTGGGTTGTTTTTTTAAAACCTGGGGAATACCTAGAGTTTTTTCCTTGCACATTTGTTTTATAAATAGACTTAAAAGGGGCGCCACATTTAAGCATGACCGGGGAGCCAGCAACTGTAGGGGGGGGGCCAGCAACCGTAGGGGCGGCCAGCAACTGTAGGGGCGGCCAGCAACCGTAGGGGCGGCCAGCAACAGTAGGGGCGCCCAGCAACAGTAGGGGCGGCCAGCAACCGTAGGGGCGGACAGCAACTGTAGGGGCGGCCAGCAACAGTAGGGGCGGCCAGCAACTGTAGGGGCGGCCCTTCATCTTAGTCATTTTATACAAACACTAAACACGGAATATGTGAGCTTTAAAATATAAATATTTCGACCGAAAATTATTTTTTTTTTTAATTTATGTTTTAATAATAATAAATTGTGTCTACATCACACCGTAAGGAAGTTATTTAATTACGAAAATAACCCTAATTGGCAGCGGAGCCAAAATCTACGAAACCGAGGTTCAGTCTTATGGTGCTACATTTGACTATGGTGAGCACGCATTGCTCTGTGTGGTCTTATAGTGAGACATTTGATGATTAGCACGCATTGCTCTGTGTGGTCTTAAGGTGCGACATTTGACTATGGTGAGCACGCATTGCTCTGTGTGGTCTTATAGTGCGACATTTGACTATGATTAGCACACATTGCTCTGTGTGGTCTTATAGTGAGACATTTGACTATGATTAGCACGCATTGCTCTGAGTGGTCTTATAGTGAGACATTTAACTATGATTAACACGCATTGCTCTGTGTGGTCTTGTGGAGTGACATTTACATTTGTCTCTGGCTAGAACAGTGCCCCCATTTGTCTCGGGTTTACAGTTTAACCATCGCTTTGTGTGACCAAACATGTCTATCTACAATTTTATACGTTTCTGGTTTGTTTTTGTTTTATTCTAAAAGTCAGAACGTGACTGCGGATGTTTAAAAAAAAAAAAAAAGTTTAAAATAAATGTATATTGACACATTCGACAACAGAATATTATCGTCAATTGTATATGTTGGAACTAAATACAGTAAAAATCCATTTTCATCTCTATAGGTAGGCCTACTTCCGTCTTAAAATACTAATCGAGATTTTATCACACTTATTTCCCACTTCTGAACTCTATCTTAGCCCTTTTTCCAACGTTTCAAAAATAAGCCTGAGCTATATAACCCATTTTTAAACATCTGAACAATGCACACACCCTTGACAACTTCTAAACTATATCTATAGACCCATATTTCACCTTATGAACTATAAATACCCCTTTTCCTACATCTGATTTATTATATATCCATTTCGAGCTTATAGACCATATCTAGGTGTATATTCCGGCCCCGCTTTTGCGCCATGTCCTATGATTATGCTAAATGTTCATATACAAATAACATATGAGCTATTAATGTATAAAGGAATACACTCTCTCGATCATATAAATATATATATTGCGTACATAAATATATTTTACATTCCAAACAATTCTCGAGATTCTTTTTATCGATACATGTATAGTAAACGTCGGTTTTTTAACGTCTCATATTATAGGAGATGTGCCGTCACTTGGATAAAACATAACATTTTTTATTCGAACAGAGTAGGCTTCCAAACGCTATGTATGACTCAGAGACTACTAACACTTATTCTAATATTCTGAAGATATAATTAATCATTAAAGATATTGAACTAAGGATCGGACTATAGGTTATTAACTTATGGGAAAATCAAAAGTCTTTATGTTCGATAATTTAATCAATAGAGCTGTGGTAAAATACGGTAATAATAAGATATATTAATCAATCGATGTGTGCTAATATATGGTAATAATATATATTAATAGATCTGTGGCAAAATACGGTTACAATAAGATATATTAATTAATGTTATATATGTCGTAAAATACGGTATTAATAAGATACATTACTGAATAGATAATTAGTAAAATATGGTATCAAAAGATATATTACTCAATAGATCTTTAGTAAAATATGTTAGTCATACGATCTATTACTCAAAATATCTTAAGTAAAATATGTTAGTCATAAGATATATTACTCAATATATCTTTAGTAAAATATGTTAGTCATAAGATATATTACTCAATATATCTTTAGTGAAATATGTTAGTCACAAGATATATTACTCAATATATCTGTAGTAAAATATGTTAGTCATAAGATATATTACTCAATATAACTTTAGTAAAATATGTTAGTCATAAAATATATTACTCAATAAGTCTTTAGTAAAATATGGTAGTCATTAAATATATTACTCAATAGTCTTTTGTAAAATATGTTAGTCATAAGATATATTACTCTATATATCTTTAGTGAAATATGTTAGTCACAAGATATATTACTCAATATGTCTGTAGTAAAATATGCTAGTCATAAGATATATTACTCAATAGATCGTTAGTAAAATATGTTAGTCATAAAATTTTTAATATATTACACAATAAGTCTTTAGTAAAATATGGTAGTCATAAAATATATTACTCAATAAGTCTTCAGTAAAATATGGTAATCATTAAATACATTACTCAGTAGATCGTTAGTAAAATATGGTAATCATTAAGTATATTACTCAATAGATCTTTAGTAAAATATGTTAGTCATAAGATATATTACTAAATAAATCTGTGGTAAAATAATCTTAAGATATGTTACTCAGTAAATGTGTTCATTTTATTAATAGCAAACTCTGTGTAGTTTCACAAAATGACGTATCATTTACATGTTATCACACAATAAATAAAAAAAATCGATAGTTCAATTTGTGTCAACTGACATACGCTTAAGGTACTCACATTAATATTTATGTTAACTTAAAAAAAAATTGCATTAGTCAATGGTGTAAGACACAATCAAAATGTTTAAGACTCAAAGTTCACAAAGGATAAACAAATATTTATTTTCTTAGAGAAAAGAGCTAAATGGGCTGGTGCATTTCCGCTTTCATGTCATTTGTGGTTGTCATGGTTTGGCTAGGTAAACATGGATCGGATGACGTCACAGTGAATTGAGCGAAAAGAAATTATTCAGAGTGGACGTATAAATTTTATTTTTAAAACTGCATCATTGGGTCTGTTTTAATTATCCCTATTCAACTTACTGGAATCAAGTTTAGAAACAACAAACATGATTTATGATCCAACACCACTAAACTTGCTACACGACTAACCTAGCTACACCATTACCTAGCTACACCACTATCCTAGTTAAACCACATACCTAGCTACGCCACTTACCTAGCTACGCCACTAACCTAGCTACACCACTAACATATAGCTACATCACTAACCGAGCTACACCACTGACTAGTTGGGGTAAATTAATTCATAAATTATTAAATAAATTTAGTTAAAGGAATCAAATAAAAAAATAAAAGATAAGCTTTTCATGGCAACGAAATATCAATACATTAAAAAAAGATGGGGCATGGTTTTATTTGTATTGTAATATCAAAGAATGTATGTGATGACTTGAGTGGCCGACATGTTTTGACGGGGAAAATTATCCAATCCTAACGACACAATTTTGACTTCATCATGACATCTGAAGCACAACAACCCGACAGCGCTGTCAAATGTCATGACATCTAGAAACAAACTAGCAAATGTACATCTTTTTTTAAAAACACGCCACAGTGTATGTGTGTGTGTGTGTGTGTGTATGTGTATGTGTGTGTCATTGCGTCACAAACAAACAAATGGTTCTTTAGGAATTTATTACATTATATTTAGTTCAGCTCTTGCGTAAATGGAACCTCGGGTACTATCAGTTCGTTAATACAAACACAATTTTGTTGTTTAAATAGTTTAACTGTCTGTTCATTAGTTTGTTCAAACGTACATTTTTTTTGGTATAAATAGTTTAACTGTCTGTCCATCAGTTCGTTAATACAAACACAATTTTTGTATAAATAGTTTAACTGTCTGTCCATCAGTTCGTTAATACATACACAATTTTTTTGTATAAATAGTTTAGCTGTTTGTTCATTGTGTCATTTGACAGTTGATCGATTTGTTTGATGCGAAAATGACTTCAGTTTTGTTTATAACTTTAGATAAACATTTAATTGAAGGATTTTACTATGGCCGTTTAGAAAAGAAATATGATTTAATTAAAATGACGATGGCATGTATGGCAAGCAACGCAGTCAGTTTGCAACATACCACATATTTTATGTCCGTGATATCAGCACAAATAGATGGAAGACCTACTAATGACCTACTGGTGAGATATTTAGTGAACATTTGATGGTAGACCTACTGATGAGATATTTAGTGAAAATTTGATGTCAGACCTACTGATGAGATATTTAGTGAAAATTTGATGGCAGACCTTTTGATGAGATATTCAGTGAAAATTTGATGGCAGACCTACTGATGAGATATTTAGTGAAAATTTGATGGCAGACCTTTTGATGAGATAGTTAGTGAACATTTGATGGCAGACCTACTGATGAGATATTTAGTGAAAATTTGATGGCAGACCTACTGATGAGATATTTAGTGAACATTCGATGGCATACCTACTGATGAGATATTTAAAGAACATTTGATGGCAGACCTACTGGTGAGATGTTTAGTGAACATTTGATGGCAGACCTACTGGTGAGATATTTAGTGAAAATTTGATGGCAGACCTACTGGTGAGATATTTAGTGAAAATTTTGATGGCAGACCTACTGGTGAGATATTTAGTGAACATTTGATGGCACACCTACTGGTGAGATATTTAGTGAAAATTTGATGGCAGACCTTTTGATGAGATATTCAGTGAAAATTTGATGGCAGACCTACTGATGAGATAGTTAGTGAAAATTTGATGGCAGACCTACTGATGAGATATTTAGTGAACATTTGATGGCATACCTACTGATGAGATATTTAAAGAACATTGGATGGCAGACCTACTGGTGAGATATTTAGTGAACATTTGATGGCAGACCTACTGGTGAGATATTTAGTGAACATTTTGATGGCAGACCTACGGGTGAGATATTTAGTGACCATTTGATGGCAGACCTACTGATGAGATATTTAGTGAACATTTGATGGCAGACCTACTGGTGAGATATTTAGTGAAAATTTGATGGCAGACCTTCTGATGAGATATTTAGTGAAAATTTGATGGCAGACCTACTGTTGAGATTTTTTGTGAACTTTTGAACCCTATAGTTGACAGAAATAACTGCGATTTCTTAATTATTACACAGACCAATTAAATTAATCAAATTTCCAATTTTAAGATTCTTATACTTAAGTTTACCAATGGGAAATTGATAATTATAATAACGTTAAATTGTAAAAAAAATTATTCTTTTTTTATAACTTAGGTGGTAGTATTTTTTAAACTCTTGTAAAACACCGTGGAGCATTTGTTCTTGTAACATTTTACTACAGATAATTCTGCTTTAGGTTGCAGCGTTTAGTACTATTAATATTTGATCACGTTTATTTTATTTCTTTTTTTTCAAGCCAAGTTAAGTAGAATAAATCTAATAATAGAAATGAATGCATTTTATAGTTTTGTTATTCATCAAAGATAATTATGAAATCAAACTTCCGAATCGCAGATGCCATATTTATTTAAGACAATCAATGTATGAATAGTATAAGAGATTCAATGAACTTGAGAAAAAATGAAGATTAGGTTTTAAAACCCGAAGTTTTAGTCTATAAGTTATATTGTTTGCTTCAACATAATAAGAGAAAAAAATATTTTACTACATAATTCGAATTCGACCTGATATTTTTACACTTAACAAACAAATCTGAAGACCTTATCATTAAAAGTAGTTTAGTTAATTTGCTTAAACCAATTTTAAAAAAAAATAATAATAATCATTTTAAAAATGATTTAATTTTTATGTTAAACTTGAGATTATTATTATTTAATAATATTTTTTGTTTGCTCGTTTTATTATTAAAATAGAAAAATATCATGGACTAAAGTTAATGTACCATAAGTGGATAAGTTTAATTTTTTGCAATTTTTCGATACTGTAAAAATGTTAATGTCTGTAACAGCTTATGAGGTCAAATGATGTTTGACAATGGCTAATAATGTGTCAGAATTGGGGACAATTTCTGAAAGACTTCATTGCCACGAGTCTACAAACATTCGCCAGCGATTACAAGCATTTGCGAGTAACTTTATACAAGCGTTTGCGAGTAATTAAAAACATTTGCCAGTAACTATATACAAACATTTGCGAGTAGCTACAAACATCTGTGAGTAGCTTGAAACTTTTGCGAGCAACTAGAAATATTTGCGAGTAACTACAAACATTTGCGAGTGACTACAAACATTTGCGAGTGACTACAAACATTTGCGAGTGACTACAAACATTTGCGAGTGACTACAAACATTTGCGAGTGACTACAAACATTTGCGAGTGACTACAAACATTTGCGAGCGACTACAAACATTTGCGAGTAACTACAAACATTTGCGAGCGACTACAAACCATAATTTATTATGACATTCAATTTTTTTTTTTTTATTTCTCCATTAAAAAAAAAAAAATATTAAAACAATTCTGTTAAATTTTGCGTCTTGCTCAGTCACCAGGTTCAACTAAGTTTTCATGTTTTGAAATCTTACATCGGACATCGCTGGCCAGTTTGAGTCTCTGACAACTGACCTGTGTGTTGTCAACCGTCGATGGTCCATTTTTACTTGGGAATATTTGTCAACATGGATGGTACTCAAATAAATTGTTGATACTTCTACACTCGATAGACAAATAATTTGATGTCGGCATTTGAGGTAGGCTATTGATGTAGGCATTTGATGTAGGCATGAGTTATTGTTTGGCATATTTTCTCTGTTAGTTTATAAAATTTAGTAAACGCGTTTTTATGGAATTAAATAAAATAAAATTAGGTTCAAATAGCGTAAATTTCTAAATTTCTTTTTGAGTAATTGAGCTTTTTAGAATTGTGCATGGATTTGTTAGAAATATGTATGGATTTGTTAGAAATCTGTATGGATTTGTTAGAAATCTGTATCATATGGATTTGTTGAAATGGTGCATGGATTTGTCAGATGCTATTTTCATTTTGGCTTTATTTTAAAAAAAAATACATTGGCAAATAAACTGGGTGAAAAAAATATCAAATAAAAATGATACATAATTACTTATTGGTATGTTTGTCATTATTCTTAAACATTCACTTCTCTACAAACGTCTCAAAGAAAGGGAACATCTCAAATAATTTTGAACAAAAATACAACCTTGCCTTACGTTATACAACGAGAAAGTTTTGAACATTTCTAAGGGTTGGGGTGTTGGGGTGTTGGGGAGTTGGGGTGTTGGGGGGTTGGGGTGTTGTGGTGTTGGGGGGTTGGGGTGTTGGGGGGGGCGGGCTGTCATGGAACGTCATGACGTTACCAAAAGATTCGATATTTTAAGAAAAATAAATTACATAACTTTTGGATAAAGTAAAACACCAGAAGGATTTATTATTAGAATTTAATATTTTTGAACAATATTGTTTTTTTTTAAAGAAGATATTTTAGGCTAAATCCTATCTGATAAGGCATGTTTAAGCCGTACTTTTCATGTTTAGTTGCCGGCAAAACCATATCATTATATAATAACAGGTACACAATTGTTTCATTATGTATAGGGTATTTAATTTCAGCACAACAAATACGGTAGTAGCTCCGCACCAGTTTCGAAACGCATGGTTGCATTTAAATAAAACGTGAATAAGTATACCCCCCCCCCCATTGACATCAACTCTCTTTTAAATGTGGCATTATTGGAGAGAGGATACATGAAATGAACTCTCTTTTAAATGTGGCATTATTGGAGAGAGGATATGTATTTAATTTCAGCACAACAAAAACGGTAGTAGCTCCGCACCAGTTTCGAAACGCATGGTTGCATTTAAATAAAACGTGAATAAGTATACCCCCCCCCCCCATTGACATCAACTCTCTTTTAAATGTGGCATTATTGGAGAGAGGATACATGAAATGAACTCTCTTTTAAATGTGGCATTATTGGAGAGAGGATATATGAAATGAACTCTCTTTTAAATGTGGCTTTCATTAGTCGATTAATTAAATTTAGGTCATCCCTGTTTCGAATGGTTCTATAGATTCGTGTACGTCGCGTGTAATAACTACGACGGTGATTAATGATATATTTTTTAAAAAAATTATGCCACTATTTTAAGTATTATGATTGCAGTGATTATAAATAAATACGAATGACGTCGAATGTATAGTTTCTTTACTATTCGAATATCAACCAACAGTTGAATTCACATATACGCAACAGTTGAATTCACATATACGCAACAGTTGAATTCACATATACGCAACAGTTGAATTCACATATACGCAACAGTTGAATTCACATATACGCAACAGTTGAATTCACATATTATACGCAACAGTTGAATTCACATATTATACGCAACAGTTGAATTCACATATACGCAACAGTTGAATTCACATATACGCAACAGTTGAATTCACATATACGCAACAGTTGAATTCACATATACGCATGACACAAGTTAGCAGATTCAAAGTGTGTTTGGTGGGGCTAGGAGGCAGGAGGTGGTATGTTGTGTCTTTGTGGCGCAGAATGCATATTTCACGAACATTTCAACAAATTCGTATTGGATGTTGATCTCTGGGGCCTTAACCGGTCATTTTTTAATTTACAAAAAAAATTTGTTTGCGGATTACCAACGCATGATTTCCTCATCACCACCAGTAACAGAAACATTGCAAATCCCATCTACATGCATAGGAGCCAAAATGATCAATAAATTGATCGTGGGCCCTTAAGATATAGAAGAAGAGATATTTGGTTTTAACACAGCTACTGAATAAAAGACCTGTGAAAAAAATTAATTAACATTTTTAAAATTATATAAATATCATATTCATATGTATAAATTACGTGTTCCACATTAATTCACATGCAGCTCAGCGTTATATTCTGCTGTAACATTTTATAATACTATAATTACAACACCAACAATATACGCGTTACAAGTGATACATTCACACACTAGGCATATCACTATGTACAAGTGATACATTCACACAGTAGGCCTATCACTATTTACAAGTGATACATTAAACATTAGGCATATCACTATTTACTAGTGATACTATCGCTATTTTCTTAGAATTTGTTTGATATTGATATCTTCATTTCTTTTATATTATATATTTTTTTAAAATGTGTGTTATGAATGTTATCATATTATAATTAACGAAAGAATATAATTTCAGATATATTGAACACTTACAGTAAAGTTAGGTCATAAAAATAAAACATCGGTCAACATTCGATATTAACCACAGGTTTCACAATATTTATAATTCATAATTTTAAATAAACATTTTACAACAAATGCTTTTTTTTTTCATTTTTATTTTTAAAAAATAATTTTTCACAAAGGTCTTCTCAAATGTTTCACAAAAACATAAAACACTACAGACCACTCGCTTATCGGTTCACGTTTACTGACATGCTAACATACCGGTGATCATTGGATTTTCTTTCGAAACACCAAATTTACCAACTACACTTTAATTTTGTAAAAAAAAAAAAAACAAACAAACACACGACAAGATTTGTGTTTCCAGAAACTATAGTAAAGACGGCCAACAACCAACACTGTTCACTAACTATAGTACCTTCGGTCGAGCTGGGACCCGCATCTACTGATTTCGGAACCGGCGCTGGAGCTGGCGACCCGTGCGTCTGGACTACTTTCTTTGAGCGCCATTTTCTTTTAACCGACCTCGCTTGGCTCTGTCGAAAAGATACCCCGAACAAAAAAAAATGTTGCTTCAAAGAATCGAATGTTGGGCATATTCACTTCACTAGTTAGTCCCCACGCAGCTTATGGCGTAAGATAACGTGGGTATCTAATCTACAGCTTTAAAAATTTAAAACAGAACAAACCAAAAAAAAAAAAAAAATGATTGTTGAAAAACTCCAGGTATTTCTACGTTACACGAACCGGCACTATGCCATGCAGACGTGGTGTAGATGCAATCTCAACATGGATGCAAACAATCAATCGGATTGCAATTGAAAATTTTAACAACACTATTTAAGTCGCAGTCTTCACGACTAAATGAGGAGTAAAACATTTTGAAACTATTTCTAAAATTTCATTGCAGATAATAAAAGTAATGTAAAAAATTACACCGAATTCAGCAGAAATGTTGTGTCCATGCCCTTGCAGAGAGAGAGACTCCTCACGCTTACCTGGGTTATATCCCTGCGCAAAGGGAACTACGTTCATCTTAAACGTCTGCATTTAACCTATTTACTGGCCTATTTACTGGCCTATTTTGGTGGACTATGCTTTTTTTTTTTTTTAAAAAAAAGATTTTAAAATTTGGCGCTTACTGGACAATTTGTATTTTAATGTTTTTGTTTATTTTTTCTACTATTAAAAATGTAATGCAGGCCTATGAGCATTGGCGGTCAAGTTAAAGTAAACTTTGGTTTCTGTTTAGTTGAATGTTGAAGCTGACGAATTTTATATAAATGGAATATTGTATAGGTTAACTATTATATTAGCTTAATATTATTTAAGTTTAATATTATATAAGTTGAATGTTATATTAGTTGAATATTAGGCTATATAAGTTGAAATAATACAAGTTAAATATTATACAAGTTAAATAGTATATAAGTTAAATATTATATAAATAAAATATTATATAAGTTAAACATTATATAAGTTGAATATTATAAATAAGTTAAATATGATATAAGTTGAATATTATTATAAGTTGAATAATATATATGATGAATATTATATAAGTTGAATATTATATAAGTTGAAAATTTACAAGTTGAATATTATATAAGTTAGCCTACATATTATATAAGAAAAATATTATATACGTTAAATATTATATAAGTTGAATATTACATAAGTTAAATGTTATATAAGTTGAATACTATATATAAGTTAAATATTATATCAGCTGAACATTATATAAGTTTAATATTATATAAGTTAAATGTTTTATAAGTTGAATATTAGTATTAGTTGAATATTATATAACTTGAATTATATAACTTGAATATTATATAAGTTGAATATTATAGAAGTTAAATATTATATAAGTTAAATATTTCATAAGTTGAATATTATATAAGTTGAATATTATATAAGTTGAATATTATATAAGATGAATATTATATAAGTTAAATATTATATAAGTTAAATACTATATAAGTTGAATATTATATAAGTTGAATATTACATACGTTAAATATTATATACGTTCATTATTATATAAGTTGAATATTATATAAGTTAAATATTATATAAATTGAATGTTATAAAAGTTAAATATTATATAAGAATATTATATAAGTTGAATGTATATAAGTTTAATATTATATATATAAGTATAAGCTAAAAAAAACCTATTAAAGCTTGAAAAAATATTAAGGCATAAATAAAATGATGAAAGAAACCGTAAAGGCAAACTGCAGATGATAATCATAACTAGCGTTTACAGAGTAATTTAACGTACATGGTTGCTGTGTGTTAATCATAAGTCTATTCACTTATATGATTGTAGCTGTAAGAGGCAGACATTGAAGGAGTGACAGAATGCAGAATGTACTAGATCGCAAAGGAGTCACTTCAAACAAAAAAAAGTATATTGTGATCAAGAGACCGAAGAATTATGCTTAAAAAAGGAATATTCTTTTGCATGCATCGTGCAGTATACAGCAAAGTACCGATAACAGCCTTAGGCTGTCACTAGAACAATTAAATGCGTTGATATAATACGGCAGGCCCCTCTTATGTCCATACAAATAATTGTAGTCGCATAAGGTGACACGTTGTATGTAGAATACCAGAAAAATTAATGTACAGTTAGTGACATTTCTTTTGGTTTGTGCTGATAGAAGCATTGCCCGAGCCGTTTGAGAATTGGTATGTGTTTAACCATCATTAAAAGAGTAAACATTGTATAGTGTTTTCATTGGCTAATAAATTGCTTGTGTCTTAAGAATCCCAGAACTAAAAAAATGATGTACATGTCTGATATAGTGAGCTATTGTGTACACGTCTGATACAATGAACTATTGTGTACAAGTCCGATACAGTGAGCTATTGTGTACACGTCTGATAGTGTGAGCTACTCTGTACACTTCCGATACAGAGAACTATTGTGTATACATCGGAGACAGTGAGCTATAGTACAGACCTGTTTACCATCAAACACTTAAAATCGTACATCACAAAATTGTTACATTTATTACCTTAATAGTAAAAAAAATAAACACATAGTATATATAATGTATATACCTCAAAATCGTACAATGTACGCCAAAATCGTAAGAGTAAACAGGTCTGATAGTGTAACTGGACGTCCGATACAGTGAGCTATAGTGTACACGTCAGATACAGTGAGCTATTGTGTACACGTCAGAGACAGTGATAAATAGCGTAAATGTACGTTCGATACAGTGAGCTATAGTGTACACGTCCGATACAGTGAGCTATTGTGTACACATCTGATAAGGTGAGCTATAGTGTACACGGCCATTCCGATACAGTGAGCTATTGTGTACATGTCGGATACAATAATGGATTGTGTACACGTCTGATACAGTGAGCTATTGCGTACAAGTCCAATAATTTTAATATACGCATTTCATCTTTAATTTATTTCTACAAATATTATTAACACATAGCTATAGAGACTTGTTGGTCATTTCATAAATATTAGCAATGCAATGTTACTCTGACTTGTTTGTCATTCCAAAAGTTTTAGGAAAAATCAACAATAAGCAAGGTTTTTGGTCAATCCATAACTTTTATAACTATTTGTGCTGTAATTATCTTGAATCATTGGATATATATATATATTGTTGAATAATTGTATATTTATTTTGAATTATTGTATGTGTATTTTGTTGAAAATTGTATGTGTATTTTGTTGAGTGATTGTATATGTTTTTGTTGAATATATGTATATGTATTTTATTGAATTATTGTATATGTATTTTGTTGAATTATTGTAAAAGTATATGTTGAATTAAATTATATGTATTTTTTGTTGAATCATTGTTTATGTATATGTTTGAATTATTGTACATGCATGTATTTTGTTGAATTATCGTATAGGTATTTTTTTTAATCATTGTATATTTATTTTTAATTATTGTATATGTATTTTGAATTATTGTACATGTATTTTGAATTATTGTACATGTTTAGGCACTATTTATATAACGGGATTACCTGAAAATAAATATATGTATTTTTTTTAATGTGTCAGACGGAGGAAGAAGAAATATTTCAAAAAAATGTTCAAATATTTAAGGGACAGTTCAAATATTTAAACAGACAGGTCAAAGAAAGGAAAAGGTATTTGAAATTCGCCAAAATATATTTTACCGGTACTTTCATTTTCTTTGTGACCAGAACACACTTGTCTAAAAAGAATTTTGAAGGTGAATTTAAGTCAAATTTTAGTTAGAATTATTTATATTTTTTTTTAAAATATTTGCCGATGTATTAAAACAGCACTTAAACATAACATAAAATTGTATTCACAAAAATTAATACTTTAATTTTAAAAAATTGAGGTTATTCCTCGCAAATAAACTGTACAATTTAATTTAATCTCGATTTATTGATAGGAGCCATACAAAAAGTATTCCTTTTTAAAAACATAATTGTTGTATATACAGACTTAAGTTTGATTTCAGACTAGAACCACCATTACCATCCACTTTAAAATGTAAACCATATTTATTGGCTATTACCAGTTTTTTTGTTTTTTTTTTTTAATAGTTTTTTTTTAAAGAAATTTTTTATTATTTTTATTAGATTATTTTTTTTTTTTTTTTTTCATAGTTTTTTTTTTAAGACTTTTTTTTTTTTTTTTATTTTACTTTTTCTTTAATTTTTTTAAATAAAAAAAAAATTTATTTTTATTTCAGAGGCACAAAATGAAAAAAAAAAAAACTTATGAAATTTTTTTTCAAGTATTTGTTCTGTACATTTAATTAAATGAAAATAGAGACGTCACTTTTCCCCCCTTTCTTTAATCAGAAATATGCACTTATTTTTTTTTTTAAATTTTAAATTAATAGAAATAAGTATGGCGTCAAAAATATCGAAATAAAAAATATTGTCTTATAATGTTCACATTCAGATAATATAACACGTGTGAACGCATTTTATACATAATTATAAGGCACACGTCACGTCATACAGGAAAGGTGGTGAAAACTTGTCACGACAGAAGTGTAGTTACCTTCAAAGCGACCTTCATCTCAACTAAAATTTAAAAAAAAAAAATCTGTCGGATTTGATCGGTGATCATTGATTGTTCTAATTATATTTGTGTTAATATTGTGCATGCAGGATATTGATCTAAGACGTTGTCCCATGCACGACTATACTTAAGGCTGTCGGGGGCACTACGGTCACTACGGTCACTACAGTACAGTTACAATTCTGATCTTTCTCGCAGTACTCTTGTTATAATGATAATGGAACNGGGGGGGGGGGGGGGGGGGGGGGGGGGGGGGGGCGTTTTTTCGTGTCTTTCATAAGAAATATTTTGTTTGAAAAAAGAATAGAAGATGATATCTATACAATAAGCTACTAATTGATATCTATATAACAAGCTACTAATTGATATCTATATAACAAGCTACTAATTGATGTCTATATAACAAGCTACTAATTGATATCTATATAACAAGCTACTAATTGATGTCTATATAGCAGGCTACTAATTAATATCAAGCCTTCTGTGGCCATATGAACTGAAATTAATTATTAACAGTCTTTTTCTTTTTACATTATTAGTATAAATATTTATATTTTCAAAAATTCGAATTTAAAAAAAAATTATTTAGGTTTATTAACTTTTATATTTTACAATTATTTCATGTAATTATTTCATATAAATGAAATAAGTAATATCAGTATGATTTTAACAATATTGTTAGGTCTTTGTTAGGCCATAATATAACATTAATATTGTAATAGTAGGCTTATATTCTATTGTACTGTTCAATATTAAATCACATTAAATTAATATATTATATTATTCTATTGTATTTAATTTATTATATTAAATTATATTTTATTTGTTTATTATTATAGTTGTTACAATATATTACATTTAGTAAATTATATTTTATTATGATGTGCTAGAATATTAAATTAAAGATATATTATGTTATATTATATTATTTATATTATATAACACAATATTATATTACATTATTTTTTATTATACCATATTTTATATTATATTACATTTTATTTGATATTATGTCACTGCTAGATTCAGTACATTTTTATTTGAGAAATTTAATCTCAAACATTTGTGTGAAGAAAATTATACGACATGAAATCTCATCAAGTAAGAATGTTTGTGGCGCTTCCTAGATACACAATACCACAACATGTTCTAGTAATAATATCAACACACCCATTTGATAATACATTACAAAATCTACACAAGTAAAAATCGCTATGAACACATCCGAGCTTATTATTGGGGGTTAGCACCAGACGATACGATATTATACATGAGCATCTCCAGCCTAATGATGGTGCTGTGGTCAATTCATTTCGTCTGTGGGGTGGGGGGGGGGGTTGGCAGCCACAACAAACGAAACCAGAGAAAATATAAGAGTTCAATTTAATGTTCAATAACTGTGTGTGCATTGGATTTTCTCCCCCCCCCCCCCCCCCCCGTGTTGTGTAACCGTAAGCACGACCGTTGAAATCGATCGTCTGCTGCTGGCTTTTGTTCCTTGTTGTTTAAAGAGTGAGAATGGCTTTGTAGAATGGCATTAAGTAGAGTTGTTACTTTTGAAAACCTTCATGCCAGACGCTATCAAACATGCCCGTTTGCATGTGTGTGCATCTGTGTGTGTGAGAGGGAGAGAGAGGGTAAGAGAGGGAGAGCGAGAGGGTGAACTAGATATATTTATAGAGAGAAGAAATGACAGATGGATTGAGAGAGAGAGAGAGAGAAAGAGAGCATTGGAGAGGTGGATATGTTTTAAGGAATTCTCTTTTTTTTACCCTTATTTTTTTTTACTCTTATTTTAGGACATGGTTAAAACATTGCAAAACTATAATTTAGAAGGGATGCATTTCCACTCATTTAAACATATCTTATTCAATTATTCATATGTTTATATCCTGAAAATCTTATAATACAGGTGCTTATACATCTTGCGCATCCAACACAATTTGATAAATTCCACAACGTGGAAAGAATTTAACATTCTTTTGACTCAGGTGTTTTTGATTTCTTGTAACTATGAATAGTTTTTATAGTGCTGAATGACAAAAGTATAGCACAAAAATGCCCTAATGCCATTAGTTAGTGCAAATGAAATGCAGTTGGCACCCACCACATAACAGTAAATTACGAAACCCTGTTAGCAGCCCGCACATAACAATAAATTTACGAAACCCTGTTAGCACCCAGCACATTACTATTCGAAATAGACAGTGCCTCCGAAGCATGTGGCTGATTTAGTAACGTATTTTTTATGTATGGATCAGATCTTTACATTTGTAGCCTATATCCTAAACTATAAACAAATAAAATTTAGGCATCAACGGGGGAAAAGAAGAATACTACTAAAATAAATATTCCTTTAATCGACACGATGTCTATATAAGTGAACATTTCATTTAAAGGTATTTATACCATATGACATATGCGTTGTAACTGTAAGTTGTGTGTCATTGGATAGCTTTTAATTTATAAGCTTAATTAAAGTCCCACGAACACATGCGGTATGCCATATACCCACATGCGGTGTGTCATATACCCACACGTGTACACTGCGTGTGTACTGTACACACGTATGTCATTGAAAAGAGTCAACATCGCACTTAAACTTTACGCCATACACACAGCCGACTAAAAGTGTGGCCAGCGTTGTCTAACAACACATCGACCGGCATAAATTATCAGTCAGAATTAAATTAGCCACCCCCCCACGGTACAGTACGGTACAGTACAGTGTACTCACGTCTTCAGCGCTGCTAAACCCATCTTCTGTCTACAGAACTAGCCGTCCTAAGTGCGGTGTAAACATGACATGACATAACTACCGTCTGCCTTGGCGAGCGTGTCGTCTGCGGCGTTGGAATTTGAATTTCCTTGAATAAGAAAAATAAAATTTTAAAAATATTTTAAAAAGTCGAGAGTTCGGTGTTTAGTGATAAAATGGTTTACTCTTTCGGTTCTTTCTTTTTTCGTATCAATATAATCTTCCGAGTGCAGTAGAAGTGCCCGGTTTATTCAGATCGGGTTAGCTTTTGTGTGACAATAGCCACGACCAAAACACTGGTTAATTTCATAGTTTTTCCTAGACGGCGCACCCTAAATGGCGAAATGAGTTAGCCCCGTCGCAGAGGTTCTCAATTATGTTCGCAGCGGGCTCAACGTACGGCGCGTTAAATTTTCAAATAAAGCTCACGAGTTATTCGGCATGTTTTAAATACTTGGAAAATAATCTTCAAGTATCGGTTTTATAACGATGTCAAGACAAGACTCACAGTCGAGGGTGTGAAATTTCAAACAATTTTTACCTGAGAAAAAAACTATCGGAACGACTGTTCAAGTGTCTCACAGGAGAACTCAGTTCTTCTTCGTGCAATTTGAGAAACGCTGGGCCAACAGTCATTCGGCTGTCTAGGTCGCGGTGAACTAGACATGACGTAGGCACCTGCCTCATTTGCATGCGGAGGGTCGACCCACAATGGCGTCGTGACCTCTAACCCAGGGATGGGCGGAGCCGAGGCGCGAAGTTCCTATGCCGCAATCCCCCGATTGGTTGATATGATTACTGCTTACGTTGCTGTCGTCATCTCCCTCGTCCTAATCATTACGGTTCTTTTACTTGAAGATGGCGTTGCATCCCTCCCTCCTCATTTTGAATCTGTAAAATTATCCTCCACGCAACACTGTCTGCGGCAAAGTCACCGAAGGAGACAGCCACAACCTTCCACGAAAAATATCTTATTTTCTATTTCCAAACATTTTTTTGTTTAAAGCTACATTTCCATTATCACTCGCTGGCCTACCAGACCACCGGTTAACTCCGTCATGTGTTGTTACGTCTGCGTGTCAGTGATGTGTTGCTAGTGTGTACCTTTAAAGTCTCAATCGCGCGTGCTACACTCTAACTATACTATAGAATGTTTGAGGGTTTATTATTATTATTATTTTTAAAATCTGAATTTATTATAATTTAAATTTAGGATCGTTTAAAAAAATTGCATCGTGGTACAACCTCGACAAATAAACACAATTCCACTGTGACTGTGCACGGGGAAATTAGATCGGTGTGTGTTAGGTCTACATTTTTAACACAGTGGTTCTTAAAATATTTGTTTTAAAATATTTATTTCGAAGTCATGTTTATAGAAAATCCAGTTTAAAAAAAAACCCAAAAAAAACAGATTGCACCTAATTTAAATTTATTCACTTTGCCATTGACGTGCAGTAAACTAAAACTCTTGTTGTGGCCCGTAATAAAGTAATTTTAAAAATCTGAAAATTAATCATCGTAATGATGAGAAGCATAAACTCTCCCACACTGACCCATAATAAATGTCTAAGTCTATATAATAAATGTCTTTATAAAAAAAGATCTATATGAAATCGTCTCAACAGGATGCCACAGAGACTATAGATCTAGAGCTACTAGGGCACTAATGGTATTGAATTGAGAAGCGCGATCTATGCTAACATATGCGCCATTAATCGCGAGCCTGGTCTCGATGAAGCGTGGGCCTATCATGTGTAAGCTCTTACGAGAGCGCCTTCATATCCGAGGAGATTTTGATATATCTCTCCGTCCAAACCACACTATAACACCCCCCTCCCTCAATCTCCTTACACACATACTTTAAAGTTATTTTTTTATTGCAGTAGTTGTGCAAACAGACGACCCCCCTCCCCCCACCCCCACTTTCCCCCCACCAATGAATGCGCAGGGAAAAAATCTGGTCTGGTATGATGAACTTAGATCTCCAGTCTTTTGTTAAGTCAGACACCATCTTGAATGAGGCTTCGTTTGCCCTTAAGTCACGTCTGCACACACAAAAAGTGTCCCAAATGTAAGTACGTGGACCGGCTTGGGTTGGTCTGTCTAGACATGTATTTTGTAATGAATGTCATGGGCGTTTCCTAAAGCCTGGTGTACCAAGAGAAGGTTTCAAAAGTGAGACACTGACACAAATACATTAATTTCACTATAATTTGTCATTATAGCTTCACTAAATTTCACTAAATAGTGAAACAAGATATGTTAAAGCTTGGAAAAAAAAACAACAAACAGAACAATTACAAGGACGTTTCGGCCAAACGCTTTCTTCAGCAGAGAAATACAAATAGAAAATTACAAATATATATATATATATGAAATGGACGATTTAAGTATTCCTACATCACAATGTAGCTCTCTCAGTTCCGGTAAAAAAAAATAAATAAATAATACTAATAATAATTTTTTTTTTTTAAATAGATAAAAGAATAAATATTTATATATTATCATTTAAATTTCAAAAGTGGGGGAAACAATTTATAATTTCTACCCTTATAAATTGTTTGATATGTAGACATTAATTGTTTTATATTTAAAATAAAAAGTAAACATATAAACTATATAAATAAACGAAGTGGATATTCGTACCCGGGTACCAGAAGTGAGAGGTTGGGATTAAAAAACTATTTAAAATATTATTGTTGGGTTTGTAAGACAAAATTAGGTATCAAATGAAAGATAATTGAATGGACTAAATGTTTGTAAACTTAATTCTTCAGTTTAACTAAAATAAACTACCACAAATGACATTCGAATAGCATTGAGTCAAAATGGACCCAGACACGCAGCGCCACCATTCGCACCCGGGTACCATAAATAAAATGTTCCCCATGCCATTTTTTAGTGGGTAGGGCTGTTCACGTATGATGAAGAAAAAAATTGAGTGATCCCATCATATCCCGCGCATCCCATCATATCCCAGTAGATCCCATCATATCCCGCGCATCACATCCCATCATATCCCATCATATCCCGCGCATCCCATCACATCCCATCATATCCCAGTAGATCCCATCATATCCCGCGCATCCCATCACATCCCCTCATATCCCAGTAGATCCCATCAAATCCCAGCAAATTATTACAAGTTACGCCACCCTTTACTTACGATGTAATGTGATGAGTAACAAATTGACGTCATCAGTACACCCTACAAGAACTATTGAATAAAAATCGCATTGACAAGCCGATCAAGTACTTCAGCACAGACATATTTGGTGTTATTACAACAAGGAGAACCTGCCTTAGACTTAGTCAATAAGCAAATTACTATATGTTTTGACACCCCCCCCCCCCCCCCCCCCCGTTAATTACACTCGAGATTTCCTGGAAAAGTGATAAGGTCAAGGCCAAAACAATCTTAAACATGAAATCCAAGCTTTGTGTTTAAGTAATGTATCGAATGATCAATAATTACACCGATTGTGGAGTCTGTCACGCGTGGAGTCTGTCACGCGTGGAGTCTGTCACGCGTGGAGTCTGTCACGCGTAGTAAGGGGGAAAAAAGAACGGCTTCGGAAATTAGGATTTTACAAATTATGGATCCCAACGACAAATGACTTAAATGAGAACCCTCGAAACGCGGTCAGCGAGAAGATGCCAGATACAGAGAACTGGAAGGCTGGCTATTGATTTCCAGCCGATTGGTCAGCCAGGAGGGCGGCTCAAGGACACGGTGGTTTGGTTCGGTCTTGTTTTGTCACATTGAGCGTCTTCTACACCAGGCACATGCCCACACCCAACCCCCTTTGACCCCACCCCCACCCCCCCCGGCCGCCACACATGACACCATCACTGCCCAACACACCGGCTTATTTTCAATGATTCCGTCACAAAAATCAATAAACAGAAAAACAAGAATAACTTAAATGATTCATTCATTCAACATTATTTATGTAACTTAAATTGAGTTACTTTTCTTTTTATGCTGTGATAGAAATAATCTTTTTGATATGGTTTTGTTTATGCAAAGTGTGTTATAAAATACACACACACACACACACATATATATATATATATATATATATATATATATAGATATATATAGATATATATAGATATATATAGATATATATAGATATATATAGATATATATAGATATATATAGATATATATAGATATATATAGATATATATAGATATATATAGATATATATCTTACTTGCCAATGTACCACCCATATTTGCTTGGGTTTGTTCTCGGAGAAAAAAAACAACACCCTTTTAAGGTGTTATCAACTAACACATACAATTAGGGCCCTGTCAACAACACCTCAATAAAACACCAGATGAATTTTAAAAAAAAATAATTAAAAAATGACATTCTCATATTTAAATATGTATTTATATATAAACCAAGATTTATGATAACTCTTCTGAGACTCTTGTCAGAATTTGGGGCCAATCCCGTTTCAGTTGGTACTCGACCCGAACACAGCCAAAACACGTGTTTTAAAGACGCAATCCAAATTATAACATTTGTCTTGTTAAAAAAATAATAAAAAAGCTATTCACTAATGTCATATCCATGGGTCGTGTATAATTTCCAAGTGAAACGGGAATCTCTGTTCCTAGTGGTTTCACTTTTGCTATTCTTAAGAAGGGGGGCAATATGATTAAATTTATCGCATTACAACCTGAGTGAATTAGATAAAGTAGTTGCCTTCAAAATGTTTACTATTGGGGCAATGGGCGCCAAAAGTGCTTAATATTTAATGCCTTAAAGCAGTTAGTAATGACGGCTAGATAATGAATAAGATTTATTATTTTTTTAAAATTCCCCAAATTTGGCCGAAGACGCCAAAGACGTGGAGTTTTCGTTAAAATAAAATTTGGACCCCCCCCCCCCCCCTTTTTTCCCTCAATTAAATGTGACGTAAACCACTATTCCCCAAATTTGGCCCAAGACGCCAAAGAAGTGGAGTTTTCGTTAAAATAAAATTTGGACCCCCCCCCCCCCTTTTTTCCCTCAATTAAATGTGACGTAAACCACATAGACGTACAGAAACATTAAAAGTACATTGACATAATCCTAAAAACCGTTGTTTTGAAAACGGAAACATTCTAGAATAAGGAAGACGTTTCAAGAAATCTGAATAAAGTTATTTTAAAAAAAATGACTTTTAAGGAATGACCATTTTTTCTTATGTCATCAATATTTCAAGACTAAAACCTAACTCTATACGATTTCACAAATCTAACCCTAGACGATTTCACAAACCTAACCCTAGACGATTTCACAAACCTTACCCTAGACGATTTCACAAACCTAACTCTAGACGATTTCACAAACCTAACTCTAGACGATTTCACAAACCTAACTCTAGACGATTTCACAAACCTAACCCTAGACGATTTCACAAACCTAATTCTAGACGATTTCAATTAAAGTTAAAATAAGGCCCCCGGTGGGATCTACGTCCCCGTGGGAGACTAGTTCCTTAAGCCCGAAGGTGACCTTTTAGATATCACTAAGAGAGCGATCCTAACTAATTCACCAGAAAAATAGTGAAGTTAAAAATGTAGAAGTCGCCCGATTCCAATTGGTTGAAAAATGTAATACGAGGATATGACAATGTAATTTTTTTTCCTCCTATTTAAGAAATACAGCTAAAGAAAAATCATCATTTACAATGTTTTTATAGTTGTTTTTCCCTGTTGAGTGGTTTCTTGTTGCAATTTTTTTAACTGTAACACAACCGTAACATTATCTGATTCCAGTAAAAAATCAAGACAAAAACCTTTGTGTGTCTGACATTGAAGAAGCATCATATGTTGAATGTACACAATGTACATGTCCATAGCTTTATTAACAAAAGAGACGTATACTGTGTCTTTGAGACGTTGCTATACTAATGTAACAATTAGTGTCTTTTAGAGTTGCTATACTAATGTAACAATTTGTGTCTTTGAGACAGTGCTATACTAATGTAACAATTTGTGTCTTTGAGACAGTGCTATACTAATATAACAATTTGTGTCTTTGAGACAGTGCTATACTAATGTAACATTTGTGTCTTTGAGACAGTGCTATACTAATGTAACAATTTGTGTCTTTGAGACAGTGGTATACTAAAGTAACAATTTGTGACTTTGAGACGTTGCTATACTAATGTAACAATTTGTGTCTTTGAGACGTTGCTATACTAATGTAACAATTTGTGTCTTTGAGACGTTGCTATACTAATGTAACAATTTGTGTCTTTGAGACAGTGCTATACTAATGTAACAATTTGTGTCTTTGAGACAGTGCTATACTAATGTAACATTTGTGTCTTTGAGACAGTGCTATACTAATGTAACAATTTGTGTCTTTGAGACAGTGGTATACTAAAGTAACAATTTGTGACTTTGAGACGTTGCTATACTAATGTAACAATTTGTGTCTTTGAGACGTTGCTATACTAATGTAACAATTTGTGTCTTTGAGACAGTGCTATACTAATGTAACAATTTGTCTTTGAGACGTTGCTATACTAATGTAACAATTTGTGTCTTTGAGACGTTGCTATACTAATGTAACAATTTGTGTCTTTGAGACAGTGCTATAGGCCTACTAATGTAACAATTTATGTCTTTGAGACGTTGCTATACTAATGTAACAATTTGTGTCTTTGAGACAGTGCTATACTAATGTAACAATTTGTGCCTTTGAGACGTTGCTATACTAATGTAACAATTTGTGTCTTTGAGACGTTGCTATACTAATGTAACAATTTGTGTCTTTGAGACAGTGCTATACTAATGTAACAATTTGTGCCTTTGAGACGTTGCTATACTAATGTAACAATTTATGTCTTTGAGACGTTGCTATACTAATGTAACAATTTATGTCTTTGAGGCGTTGCTATACTAATGTAACAAGTTGTGTCTTTGAGACGTTGCTATACTAATGTAACAATTAGTGCCTTTGAGACGTTGCTATACTAATGTAACTATTAGTGTCTTTGAGACGTTGCTATACTAATAATGTAACAAATAGTGCCTTTGAGACGTTGCTATACTAATGTAACAAATAGTGCCTTTGAGACATTGCTATACTAATAATGTAACAAATAGTGCCTTTGAGACGTTGCTATAATAATGTAACAAATAGTGCCTTTGAGACATTGCTATACTAATAATGTAACAAATAGTGCCTTTGAGACATTGCTATCCCTATAAAAGGCAACCACTCACTCAGTGACATAGATTTGCTGCATGCTGATTTGGTGCTAAAATCACAAACTTGCGATTCTCCCTTACACACACGCACACACACACATAAACACACACATCTGCTATATAAACTTGGTAATTAAAAAATAATAAAAGAACCCCTATGATTGTAAAACCTTAGTTACGCCAAAGCACCCTTAGTGCACGCCCCTGAACTATATGAGAATTCTAATCTCACGTCACCCCCAGCCCCACACAAGCCACGTCCCTGAACTATGTGATAATTCTAATCTAACGCCATCCCCACACATAAGCCACGCCCCTGAACTATGTGATAATTCTAACATAACGTCCCCCCCACACACATAAGCCACGCCCCTGAACTATGTGAAAATTCTAATCTAAAGTCACCCCCCTCACACACACATAAGCCACGCCCCTGAACTATGAGACAATTCTAACCTAACGTCACCCCCCACACATAAGCCTCGCCCCTGAACTATGTGATGATTCTAATCTAACATCAGCCCCCCCCACACACACACATAAGCCACGCCCCTGAACTATGATATAATTCTAATCTAAAGTCACGACCCCACACATAAGCCACGCCCCTGAACTATGGGATAATTCTAATCTAACGTCACCCCCCCCCCTTCCCCACTTTCCACGTAGGCCACGCCCGTGAACCGTAGTTTCTTAAAATAATACAACGCACAGTGCCGTAAATATATTTAAAGAACTTGCTTGCATTTAACAGCTAACCATGTCAAATTGGGATGCGATCCTCCATCGTTTGGTTTTCTCCTGATTACAAATAAACAAAATAAAATTACATTCGCACTGAGCTTTAGATAGTAGACACAGTTGGCATTTTGTATATTTAGAAAGAAAACAAAAATGTTGTGTTATACATTCGCTGAACCGCCATGACGAACACAAAATGTTGTGTTACACATTCGCTGACCGTTATGAACAACACAAAATGTTGTGTTATACATTCGCTGAACCGCCATGACGAACACAAAATGTTGGGTTATACATTCGCTGAACCGTCATGAACAACACAAAATGTTGTGTTATACATTCGCTGAACCGCCATAACGAACACAAAATGTTGTGTTATACATTCGCTGAACCGCCATAACGAACACAAAATGTTGTGTTATACATTCGCTGAACCGCCATAACGAACACAAAATGTTGAGTTACACATTCGCTGAACCGCCATGACGAACACACGAGTTAAGAAACTTTAATTTTCGCAAGTGATTCGTGCAGTTTCAACCATGTAGACTTGAGATCATTTAAAGACAGACACTATAAGCCTTGGAGTACTGAGTGGCTTTACCCAATAGGTGGGGGTGCAGAGGCAAAGCTATATATAGTTTGCGCCCCCCCCCCCCCACNCCCCCCCCCACCCTGCTTTTATTATTATTTTTTTTTTTTTACCTACGACGCTGTGAAGATTCATGACGCAAGTGTTATGCTGAAACTAAAGGATTACTCTTCCATCAGACAACATCTTAAATATATATATATATATATATATATATATATATATATAATAATAATTAATCTATTAAAATAATGAACTCATAGGAAGAAAGAGAATACATTAGATCAGTGGTTCCCAACCTATTTTACTCGCAGATCATGCTTATGAATTAGTTTCTATAGGGCCCTTAAGCCTACCATTCGCCTGACGAGTTAATAGTGCTTAGGAGTTTCATGAAGCGGCCGCGAGGAAACACAGGTTGGGAACCGCTGCATGAGAATTGTCCTTGTATAGTAGTTCTATAAAATAACTTAAAAGATGTATAAAATACTTAGTCTACGCCCCAAAGAGTATGTGGAGGACTTCAATCAGATTCTTTAGAAGCTGTAAACCACTGTTCTTAGTCTTAATGAAAAAAAAATGGCTGTATTTTTTTACAAAGAACAGCACCATCTCTACATACGTTCACTTCATTTTAAATCTTGAAATGACGAAGAGCTAGTTTTGAAGAGAGGCATCTAGGCACTAGGCACTGGGGGCGGAAGTACATTTGAAACAACCTAACATACATTTCAGGCCAAGTTAATATATATATATATTTTTTTTTTTTGTTGGAAAATTCATTAAGCTTCACATAAGTCTTTCTCAGTACACACACTCTTTAAATTTTGTTGCATAATTTGCAAGCTGGATCTATCATTTTTTTTGTTTTTGTGTTTTTGTTTTGGTTATGCACAATGTCAGTTTTGTGCAGCGGAAACACCGATGCATGGCTCTAAGACTTAATAAGGCGAGAAATGGCGGATGTATGCAGACTGAGGCTACGGTGCTACAGTTTATAAAAAAATAGTCTCCTGTATGGCAGGCTTGGATACGGTTCTTATTAATTTGAATCAAATAAAAAACAACAACAACAAACAAAACAATTGTGCCCTTAGTGTTAGATTTTTTAATGAAATTAACTAACCAAATGCAATGCTTCAAGATTTAGCACAGCCCTCGAGGTCGCCTCGGTCGTGATGTTGTTTGGGATATTACAACATGGCCGCCGTCTATGACACACCAAATGAGTCACGTTATAGAATTGACTACTTAGACCATTTTTTCTTTCATTGAGCGCCGCTTATCACTGCGATAAATCTGATTGCACAAATGGGACTCATAACAAAAACTCAGGGGAAAAAAACAAAAAAAATTTGACCCATGAATAAAAGCTGTGTTAAGCGATGTAAACGCATTGCTTGTTAAGTTTTTCAAAGGTTAGATTTGGGGAGATACGGGAAGGAGGTAATGTTCATAAGGTCATAAGGAGATTAAATAGCCAAGCTATTTCGAGTGGGTCGATTAATACTCTTAAATATAAGAAAACTCAGGAAATATTGTGCAGATGCATTGCTTAAGAGGCATCGAATATTAATAAAAAAGTTGTAACCAAGAGTTAAAATTAAAATAAATAGAAAAAGTTGTATATAACTATAACTATAATAATATATCGTGATTTTTGTGATTTAAACTTGAATTAAATGACATTTTAAGACACATTCTGTCTATATTCTAATTATATGACAATACAAGTCAAATATGTCTATATTTTAATTATATAAAAATTTTAGTCACATTCTGTCAATATTCTAATTATATAACAATTTAAGTCACAGTCTGTCTATATTCTAATTATATAACAATTTAAGTCACATTATGTCCATATTCTAATTTTATATCAATTTAAATCATATTCTGTCAATATTCTTATTTTATAATAATTTATATCATATTCTGTCTATAATCAAATTATATAAAAAATTAAGTCATATTCTGTCTATAATCTAATTATATTGCACATTAAGTCAAATTCTGTCTATATTTAATTATATAACAATTTAAGTCACATTCAGTCTATAACCTAGTTATATGACACTTTAAGTCACATTCTGTCTACATTCTAATAATATAACAATAAAAGTCTCATTCTATCTGTATTCTAATTATATAACAATTTAAGTCACATTCTGTCTATATTCTAATTATATAACAATTTAAATCATATTCTGTATACATTCTAATTATATAACAGTTTAAGTCATATTCGGTCTATATTCAAATTATAAAACACTTTAAGTCAATTCTGTCTATATTCTAATTATATAACAATTTAAGTCACATTCTGTCTATATTCTAATTAGATAACAATTAAAATCACATTCTGTCTACATTCTAATTATATAACAATTTAAGTCAAAATCCGTCTATATTCTAATAATATAAAAATGCAATTAAAGTCACATTCTGTCTATGTTCTAATTATATAAGAATTAAAATCACATTCTAACTATATTCTAATTATATAACGATTTAAATCATATTCTGTCTCTATTTTAATTATATAACAATTTAAGTCAAAATTAATCTATATTCTAATAATATAACAATTTAAGTCAAAATATGTCTATATTCTAATAATATAACAATTTAAGTCACATTCTGTCTAAAACCTAGTTGTATGACACGTTAAGTCACAAATGTCTAAATTCCAATTATATAACAATTTTAGACAAAATCTGTCTATATTCCAATTATATAACAATTTTAGACAAAATCTGTCTATATTCCAATTATATAAAAATTTTAGACACAATCTGTCTATATTCCAATTATATAACAATTTCAGACAAATCTGTCTATATTCCAATTATATAACAATTTTAGAAAAAATATGTCTACATTCTAATAATAATATAACAATAAAAGTCTCATACTATCTGTATTCTAATTATATAATAATTTAAATCATATTCTGACTATATTCTAATTATATAACAGTTTAAGTCACATTATTTCTATTGGCTAATTATTAACAATTCGTAACAATCTCTCTTTATTCTAATTATATAACAATTTAAGTCACATTCTTTCTATAAGCTAATTATATAACAATTTTTCATAATCTGTCTAAATTCTTTTAGACAGTGTCAATATGTCTATATTTTGGAGACATAAAACTAAAACATTGACTGGACAGTTCGTACAGCTGAGCGTCAAAAGAATGCAAGAAACGCAACAACATATTGCCATTCATTTCTCATCGCGAGCTCATCGTGAGCTCATCATATTGGCCAAGACTTCAGGTGGAAAGATGGAATTATTGTTTAAAAAAAGCCCTGTCACACAAGTTTTACGATCTGACTCCTTTGACACGTTCTCTGGCTCCTTCTCTGACTCCTTCTCTGACTCCTTCTCTGACTCCTTCTCTGACTCCTTTGACTCATTCTCTGGCTCCTTCACTGACTCCTTCTCTGATTCCTTCTCTGACTCGTTCCCTGACTCCTGCTCTGACTCCTGCTCTGACTCCTGCTTTGACTCCTGTTCTGACTCTTGCTTTGACTCCTGCTTTGACTCCTGCTCTGACTCCTTCTCTGACTCCTTCCCTGACTCCTGCTCTGACTCCTTCTCTGACTCCTTCTCTGACTCCTGCTCTGACTCCTTCTCTGACCCCTGCTCTGACTCCTGCTCTGACTCGTTCTCTAACTCATTCCCTGACTCCCGTTTCTGGCCCCATTCGCTGACTCTTTCTCTGTCTTCTTCTCTGACTGCTAGAAGAAAGAAAAATGAAGTAAACAAACAACTAAACAAAGATAGATAAAAAAATATATACAATTCTTCATCCGGCTCGCTTATATTAGGACGCCAGGCCCCCCCCCCCTGTGTCTTGTACCTCTCTCGCTACGCCACTCGTATGAGTCTAAGAATCGATGAGATGTCAAGCTGACACTATGTCTGTGTCTGAGAGCTCTAAGTTGTGAATGTCAAGCTGACACTATGTCTGGGTCTGAGAGATCTAAGTTGTGAATGTCAAGCTGACACTAAGTCTGTGTCTGAGAGATCTAATCTGTGGATGTCAAGCTGACACTAAGTCTGTGTCTGAGAGATCTAATCTGTGGATGTCAAGCTGACACTAAGTCTGTGTCTGAGAGATCTAATCTGTGAATGTCAAGCTGACACTAAGTCTGTGTCTGAGAGATCTAATCTGTGGATGTCAAGCTGACACTAAGTCTGTGTCTGAGAGATCTAATCTGTGAATGTCAAGCTGACACTAAGTCTGTGTCTGAGAGATCTTATCTGTGGATGTCAAGCTGACACTAAGTCTGTGTCTGAGAGCTCTAAGTTGTGAATGTCAAGCTGACACTAAGTCTGTGTCTGAGAGATCTAATCTGTGGATGTCAAGCTGACACTAAGTCTGTGTCTGAGAGATCTAAGTTGTGAATGTCAAGCTGAAACTAAGTCTGTGTCTGAGAGATCTAATCTGTGGATGTCAAGATGACACTAAGTCTGTGTCTGAGAGATCTAATCTGTGAATGTTAAGCTGACACTAAGTCTGTGTCTGAGAGATCTAATCTGTGGATGTCAAGCTGACACTAAGTCTGTGTCTGAGAGCTCTAATCTGTGAATGTCAAGCTGACACTAAGTCTGTGTCTGAGAGATCTAATCTGTGGATGTCAAGCTGACACTAAGTCTGTGTCTGAGAGCTCTAAGTTGTGAATGTCAAGCTGACACTAAGTCTGTGTCTGAGATATCTAATCTGTGAATGTCAAGCTGACACTAAGTCTGTGTCTGAGAGCTCTAATCTGTGGATGTCAAGCTGACACTAAGTCTGTGTCTTAGAGATCTAATCTGTGAATGTCAAGCTGACACTAAGTCTGTGTCTGAGAGCTCTAATCTGTGAATGTCAAGCTGACACTAAGTCTGTGTCTGAGAGCTCTAATCTGTGGATGTCAAGCTGACACTAAGTCTGTATCTGAGAGATCTAATCTGTGAATGTCAAGCTGACAATAAGTCTGTGTCTGAGAGATCTAATCTGTGGATGTCAAGCTGACACTAAGTCTGTGTCTGAGAGATCTTATCTGTGAATGTCAAGCTGACACTAAGTCTGTGTCTGAGAGCTCTAATCTGTGAATGTCAAGCTGACACTAAGTCTGTGTCTGAGAGCTCTAATCTGTGGATGTCAAGCTGACACTAAGTCTGTATCTGAGAGATCTAATCTGTGAATGTCAAGCTGACAATAAGTCTGTGTCTGAGAGATCTAATCTGTGGATGTCAAGCTGACACTAAGTCTGTGTCTGAGAGATCTTATCTGTGAATGTCAAGCTGACACTAAGTCTGTGTCTGAGAGCTCTAATCTGTGAATGTCAAGCTGACACTAAGTCTGTGTCTGAGAGATCTAATCTGTGAATGTCAAGCTGACACTAAGTCTGTGTCTGAGAGATCTTATCTGTGGATGTCAAGCTGACACTAAGTCTGTGTCTAAGAGCTCTAAGTTGTGAATGTCAAGCTGACACTAAGTCTGTGTCTGAGAGATCTAATCTGTGAATGTCAAGCTGACACTAAGTCTGCGTCTGAGAGCTCTAAGTTGTGAATGTCAAGCTGACACTAAGTCTGTGTCTGAGATATCTAATCTGTGAATGTCAAGCTGACACTAAGTCTGTGTCTGAGAGCTCTAATCTGTGGATGTCAAGCTGACACTAAGTCTGTGTCTTAGAGATCTAATCTGTGAATGTCAAGCTGACACTAAGTCTGTGTCTGAGAGATCTAATCTGTGAATGTCAAGCTGACACTAAGTCTGTGTCTGAGAGCTCTAATCTGTGGATGTCAACCCGACACTAAGTCTGTGTCTGAGAGATCTAATCTGTGAATGTCAAGCTGACACTAAGTCTGTGTCTGAGAGATCTAATCTGTGGATGTCAAGCTGACACTAAGTCTGTGTCTGAGAGATTTAATCTGTGAATGTCAAGCCGACACTAAGTCTGTGTCTGAGAGATCTAATCTGTGAATGTCAAGCTGACACTAAGTCTGTGTCTGAGAGATCTAATCTGTGGATGTCAAGCTGACACTAAGTCTGTGTCTGAGAGCTCTAAGTTGTGAATGTCAAGCTGACACTAAGTCTGTGTCTGAGAGCTCTAAGTTGTGAATGTCAAGCTGACACTAAGTCTGTGTCTGAGAGATCTAATCTGTGAATGTCAAGCTGACACTAAGTCTGTGTCTGAGAGATCTAATCTGTGAATGTCAAGCTGAAACTAAGTCTGTGTCTGAGAGATCTAATCTGTGGATGCCAAGCTGACACTATGTCTGTGTCTCAGAGTTCATTTCACTTGATGTCAAGACGACACAATGCTGTAGTAACACCCGACTGACTATACCCCCCCCCCCCTAAATCCCAACGCCCAACCTTTTGGGGACAAACAAAAGAACCGGTTGGGGGAGTGGGGGGGGTCTGATTGAAATGCTAACGCATCATGGGATATTTTTAGGGGTCGGTTAATCCTAAGGATGGGCCACCCCCCCCTCTAGGTAGTCAGTCACAAGCGTATTGGCTACTTTATGGGCGTGCTATTCCCACGAGTTTTTGCTTATACTCATGTTCAATTCTTGATGACGGTCGGCTACCCGGCCTCAAGGTATTCAACTTACAAGCGTGATGTGTCATCATGATATCACATCGTGGTGTACCTGAGCTAGCATTTATTTAAATGGGGACGCGAAAATAAAAATAAGAATTACACACACACCCCCCCCACCCTTCCTCCTCCCCCACCCCTTTGCTTTCAAACCCGGAAGCGAGTAGATTTTATTATCAAACAGAGATATAATTCGGAAAAAAAAAAAAGGGTTTCCATCATAATATGGAGCTGCATATTTTCAAATGTTTCTCTGAATTGATTTCACCACTAGCTTTCGTGGTCTACTCTGCATAGAGGAAGAACAAATACATAATATATAAACATACTCACATATATAAATTAAAACCATAAACAAAGTGTTGATGTAAAACTAAATTAATTTTACTCTTAAACTGATTAATCTCATAAACAAGTGATCGATTACAAAACAAATACATGAACATCCCCTTTTTTTTTAAAACGTGAAATTCAATGGATAATTTGTCCTCAAGGTCAACGGGATGATTACATTACCCTGGGTTGGTCCCAGATCGCGACCCCTTCACAATTTTCTCTAAGCGCAGTTGTCTAGGTTCAACACCATTGCAGCACCATTCTTCCACGAGAGCCACGCCACCAGCGGCATTCTTCCACGAGACCCACGCCAACAGCGGCATTCTTCCACGAGAGCCATGCCAACAGCAGCATTCTTCCACGAGAGCCACGCCAACAGCAGCATTCTTCCACGAGAGCCACGCCAACAGCGGCATTCTTCCACGAGAGCCACGCCAACAGCAGCATTCTTCCACGAGAGCCACGCCAACAGCGGCATTCTTCCACGAGAGTCACGCCAACAGCAGCATTCTTCCACGAGAGCCACGCCAACAGCGGCATTCTTCCACGAAAGCCACGCCAATAGCAGCATTCTTCCACGAGAGCCACGCCAACAGCGGCATTCTTCCACGAGAGTCACGCCAACAGCAGCATTCTTCCACGAGAGTCACGCCAACAGCAGCATTCTTTCCACGAGAGTCACGCCAACAGCAGCATTCTTTCCACGAGAGTCACGCCAACAGCGGCATTCTTCCACGAAAGTCACGCCAATAGCAGCATTCTTTCCACGAGAGCCACGCCAACAGCGGCATTCTTCCACGAGAGCCACACCAACAACAGCATTCTTCCACGAGAATCACGCCAAACGCCTACTCAAGCAGCAAAGTTTGAACCAGTTATGGCGAAGTGCTTTCGTGTCTGAATAAAGAATTGCACCGACGACAACATACCGTATCTTACGGACTATAAGACGCACCGTAATTTTAAAGCAATTTTTAAAAAAATAAAAATTTTACCATTTTTATAATAATTTGGAGTATAAGAAGACGCACCTGAATTTTGGAGGTAATTTCTCGAAGAAACAAGTGCGTCTTATAGTTGGTAAAATACGGTAAGGTTTTTTTTATTGACTAATTATTTTTTTTTTTTTTCTTGCTTTGTCTAGTCCACTGGAGGAGACGTTTAGGCGAAACATCTTTTTTTTAATTGACCTGTCTTAGTTCAACCCTAAACATAACTTCCCCCCCCCCTCTTTCCTCCCTATTTATTTACTTCACACGTCTTAAACACAGTCCCTCTTATAATACCCTTGAAAAACATCAACAACAAAAGTTCTAAAAAAAACCAAACAAAAAACCACAGTTCTCTAATCTTCCTAACGTGTGTCACCACACTGAGTTACACACACGACAGTTATCTGACAACTTCATCTCTGCACCAGCTAAGTTTCTCTGTCGTCGTATTTTTTTTTTTTTGCCCGCGTTGAAGTCCTCACTGCCGAAATGTCCGCTTCTGTGTTGTCCTTCTTCAGATTTTCCTCCTCTACCCTGTGTTTCTTTCGGACACACATGTGTAATGTAAGGCTGATAACTACGATTTCTCATGCACTAAAGTAGAATGCTGATCGAACAGCATCTAATTTCTGAGTTATTGAAACAAGATGAAGCCCAGCTTAAAAACAAATGCGCGCAAATATCATGTCGCGCACTGCTAAACGTTTAAAAGCGCAATTTCAGCTCGCTAAGGTAAGCAGTAAAAAAAAAAAAAAAAAGGGGGGGGGGGGGAGAAATTTTGGTTCAGAGATTTCTTGAACGATAGACAAAACGAAAGAATGACCTTGACCCCATGTATGTCACGTGTAATAAAATATGTATTTTAAAATAAAACCTAGTGTTTCCATTGGGAGTTCGCAGCTTGCTGGACGGTTTGGTTTTAAAAATAAAACAAAAAATATATATACACACAACCACGCACCCATACACCCACGCATCTACACGCACCGACTCGAATGGATATTCTGGCGCCACCAGGCTGACATGCCACGGTCCACGTCCTGAAGAGATGAAAAACCGGAGTCGTCTGCATTTATTAATCATTTCCGGTCCAGTGCTCACATGATAGTGACAATTTATCGTCTTTTAAAAAACGGTTTAAGATGGAAAAAAACCTTATTAGTGGGCGGCGTCTTTTAGAGGGCGTGTCTGGTAGAGAGCGTGTCTAGTAGAGGGCGTGTCCGGTATAGGGCGTGCATAGTTAAGGGCGTGCCTAATAGAGGGCGTGCTCATCAGCTAACCTGCAGATGCCCCTGCATAACATCCAATGGACGATTACAGTTTTTCTGGTGGCCTTGCGCATGTGAGGTGTCAAGAGTTCGAGCTCACCTTCATAGACATTGAATCGTATAATCGTATGAATATCCACTGAATCCTATGAATAGTCAATGAATCGTATGAATGACCACTGAATCGTAAGCCTAGGTACAGCTTAATTAATATGTAAAATGTCTCCCCCCACCCCCAACCCCCACATTTAATTTTCTCTTTGCTTTGATTATGCTAAAATTTAAGAGAACAAAATAAATAACTAAAAATTATTTTAACAAGCGCCTAATCTAAATTAATAAAATTGATCATGAATTATTCATAGGTCATAAGCTCATAGGTCATAGGTCATAAGCTCCAAGATTTGGTCGACCAGGTGAATGTGTTGGATATCTCTATATTTATAATTTAATTTTTTAAAAGAAAATAATGTTAGCTGGGTGGCGGGATCTGAACTTGTTATTTAGTTAATTAGCATCCCCATCCACCGAGGATCGAGCTTGGCAGTCTTTTAAACACACAATTAACACACAATTAACACACAATTAACCCATGTGCCATCCGAGTCTCGTTCACTGTCGGCAGGCGCCGGGGTTAATCAAGTCTGCCGGTGGGCTGCATCTAATGACGCTGTCATCGTGCATGTAAAGTAGTACTAAGCTAATTAATACCGGTACCACGAGTACGCGCTGCTGAACCGAGTGTAAACACGACTGCACCCAAGCGTACGCGCTACTGTACCCAGCCTACTCTCTACTTACCCATGTACTGAGCTGTTACCAATCGCACCCCCCCCCCCCCCCCCCCCCCCCCCCCCCCCCCTCTTCTTTCCCACAAAATAGAAAAAAAAAAAAAAAAAAAAAAAAAAAAAAAAAAAAAAAAAAAAAATACCGAGTGTAAACACGCCTGCACCCAAGCGTACGCGCTACTGTACCCAGCCTACTCTCTACTTACCCATGTACTGAGCTGTTACCAATCGCCCCCCACCCCCTCCCTCTCCAGCTTTTCCATTACTTATTATGTCGAAGAAAATGGAAAAATAAAAATGAAAAAAAATTAATAAAAATAATTGGCTTCAAGACAGTTAAAGATAAAAATTAATATTTTCCAACAGAGTATAATTGTGTATACGAATACGATGATAACGACATAATTAATATTATATCACATTACTGTATAGCAATTTATTTATACTAAATTATTTTAATTATAAGATATACCGTGATGAAACGAAAAAAATAAAATAAACAAAAAAATTGCTTTGAACTACTACTGCGAACGACAGACCTCAAAAACCTTCTAAGGTCAAGGTTCTTCCCATTTTGAAATAATTGCTCGGTAATTAAGCTGGGCAGATGATCATAGGGTATTATTGATGAACCTAAATTAGTTTGACTGAACCGCACTTACCCCCCCCCCCCCACCCCACCCCCCCAAATTCTTCCCATTTTGAAATAATTGCTCGGTAATTAAGCTGGGCAGATGATCCTAGGGTATTATTGATGAACCTAAATTAGTTTGACCGAACCCCACTTACCCCCCCCCCCCCACCCCACCCCCCCAAAAAAAAAATAAATAAAATAAATAATTAATTTATGTTCGAACATTCTAAAATATTTTAAACAAAACAGACTTCTACGTAGAGGCCACAAAACAGACTTCTACGTAGAGGCCACTGATCAAAAGGGCAACGGTTATCCGAGGCACTGTTGCGCATAGAATAGTGTTCATCTGAATAAAGCTTTGACATAAATGTTACAGTGATGTGGAGGTTGTTTTCTTTCTAAAATTGGATCTGAAGAAATGTCTCTGGTCTCAACATTTTATTTAGTGGACTTTATTCTAAGATGTTAAACGCAAGCTGATCTCACGAAAACTGTCATGAATATCCCCAATGTAGTTCTTGCAGTTTAGAATATAGCCAATGTAGTTCTTGGAGTTTAGAATATTTTCACAGTAGTTCTTGCAGTTTAGAATATTTACAATGTAGTTCTTGCAGTTTAGAATATAGCCAATGTAGTTCTTGGAGTTTAGAATATTTTCACAGTAGTTCTTGCAGTTTAGAATATTTCCAATGTAGTTCTTGCAGTTTAGAATATAGCCAATGTAGTTCTTGCAGTTTAGAATATTGCCACTGTAGTTCTTGCAGTTTAGAATAATTGTTCTTCTCTTTCAAAATGTATTATTACCCCAAATGGTTTAGATGATGGTATAAAAAAAAATTAATTAATTCCTCACTCAAAACTAGAGTTAGAATATATATAGTTTTAAAAAAAATATTTTTTTTTTATGATATACATTGAAATATTTAGATTCATCTTGGAACAATAAACAGTTGATTGTTCTAATAGAATACTTTGACTTTTCATTTAGATGATCTTAAAGGATTGTAGTTTGATTGTTAAAGCCATTTGAGTGTGTGTGCCAATAGGGTTATATTCTTTATGTAATTTAGTTGTAAAATCCCCCAATAAACAATCTTAGACATCTTGGTAGTCCTTAATGATGCCGCACCACGTACAGCTATACGGTAAAACTACTTTTATATGCTAAAACACCGATAGAACAATAATTCATTTCAGTAGGTTTACGGTCAATTTGATTACATTTTATTGTTGCTATTAGTTGTTTTTTTGTGTGTTTTTTTTTGTTTTGGTTTTTTAAATATTTTTGTAAAGAACTTTCTCCAACAGATTAGATGAAAAATTCAAGCATTTCTATAAAGTGCTTGTCGGAAAGGATAATTTCATAGATTCGGGATATATTTTCTTTTTGTTCTTCAAGTCCATTAACATTGTTAACATTGACGGTAAAACACATGAACCAAATATGTGTTTTATGTATGATACATGCAGAAATACCCTTCGCTTTGTTGCTGCAGCTTTCATGTTTTATGTAATTTTAAAGATTAGTTAAACGGACAAAAATTTGCTTAATTATTAGATCCAAAGGCTTTCCTTGTTGATTAGATTTAGATTGTAGCCACTTTTTAGTCAGAAGATCAAATATACTTTGTTTGGTGGCTCGAAGAGAATTATTTGTTGTTCAGTATAATAATCTCAATTTATACTTTGTAAGTGAGTAAACCAAATGTACATTGTAACTCGGTAGATCAAATATACTTTGTAATACTCTGTAGAGCGGAAGATAAAATATCCTTTGTAGGTCAGTAGAAAAAATATATTTTGTAATACTTTATAAGTCAGTAGATTAAATATACTTTGTAATACTTGGTAAAACATTGCACGTCAGGAGACCAAAAATAGTTAACTTGTTAAGTATGCTTTTTTTTTGTTTTTTTTTGTTAGATCAAATACATTTTGTATTCAGATGATGAAATGAACTAAGTGGCTGTGTGAATCTCTGGAAATATTATCAGTACATCATTAAGTCAGAAAGTGTTGCATTGGTCATTATGTTCACTTTGAAAGAACCAACAACGTACAAACAGACAAGTGTTGTATTGTTAATTATGGACCCTTCGAAAGAAACTAACAAAATATAAATACACAAATTGAACCGCATTTGTGTTTAAATACAACAATATAATAGTTGGCCTTTGACCTCACAAACTCTCATTTGAAAAAAAAAAAATGACAACACTCAGTGATCGCAACACAACATTCCTAGCCACCGTGGTCGAGTTGGCGAGCTCCACTGCCGGTGATCCCAGAGATGTTCAGGACGGGTTCAACCCTCCTGAGATGTTTGTGCCCAACAGTGTGCTGAGCGTGCTGGTCAGCGTCGTCGACGTCTGGGTCAACCTCCTCATTTGCATAATGGGCGTGGTTACCAACAGCATCAACATCATCGTCTTCTGCAGGCTGGGGTTCAAGGACACGGTCAACATCACCATGACGGCCATCTCCGCGTGGGACCTGGTCAAGGTTCTCTGCGGGATGGTCCACCGGTTCTTCGGGCCCATCTCGTGGGTCTCGCCGGCGCTCGGCAAGTCCTGGGAGAACATCACCTTCACCAAGCTGACCTACATCCACGTCATTTCCGGCAACGTGTCCGCGGTGATCGCCGGGTACGTGGCCGTGGAGCGGTGCCTCTGCGTCAGCCTGCCGTTCACAGTCAAGACATTGCTCACCCCGAAACTGACCCTCGCCCTGAGCGCCATCTTGTCCGTGGTGGTTTTCTTCTCCTACTTCTGCATCCTCCTCATCTTCGACATCCGGTGGGTGTACAGCAGCGCGTTCGCCGCAGAAATAGCCGTGTACGTCTACAACTCATTCTACTGGACCCACGGGCAGTTGTTCTTTAAGGCCTACACCTGGTTCCATTTCATCTATCCTTTCCTAAGCCTGCTCGCAATGGTGAGCAGCACCCTCATCATAGCGTATCACCTCGCCAAGGCATCGCGTTTTAAGAAAACCGCGCTTCGAGTCTTCCACACAGAAACGCCTAGCAAAACAGGACCCCCGCGCAGTGACATCACCGCAGAGGCCCACTCCAGGCAAAGGCAGATATTCCCCGACTGGGTCAGCACGAGAGTTCGGGGTCAGGTCAGCATGACATCAAAGGAGAAAAAAGTTGTGAAAATGTTGCTGGTAGTCATCGCTGTCTTCATCGCCAACCAAGGGCCGCGATTCATCCACGTCTTCGCCATGATATTGGTTCCCGAGTACTACCCCTTGAAGTCGTATCACAATCTCATCATGTGCGTCATGTGTTTTGTGTCATTTTTAGATTTCCTCAATGCATCCGTCAGTCTTTTCATCTTTCTGCCCATGAGCTCGAATTTCAGAACAGCGTTCCTGCAAATATTCCGTGTGAAATACTCAAAATCCTGAAAAATGGTTTGACCCCTGACCTGTCACTTGAAACTTATCTGGCATGTTACGTCTGCCTTAAACAACCACAACAAAAACAAAAACAAAAATAAAACAACAAAAACAATAGCAACAAAAAAAAATAGCAACAAAAAAAAAAATAGCAACAAAAACAACAAAAACACTAAAGCAACAAAAACAACGAAAGCAATAAAAAAAAACAACACAAAAACAACAAAACACAAAAACAACATAACAACAACAAAAACAACAACAAAAAAAACAACAAAAACAAAATAAACTTAGAACTTAGCCCATATTATGTGCTCTGTTAGCCATCGCCTAGTTAAATAATGTTTTTCAAAAAAAAAAAATAATAATAATAAAAAAATAAAGGCTTTAATAGTTTTGGTCAACTGAGATATATTTTGTTTAAACGAGGACACAAATCAGACTCTATTTCTTTCTATTTCTTTCTATTTCTTGCTATTTCTTTCATGTCTGATTTGCCATTTCTAGCTAGCTTTAAGAATCTCCTTCATGTTTAAGAGATAAACTTAGTACACTTTCTGAAAAAGGATACTAAAGACAAAGGTAAAATAAAATAGTATGTTAATCTCTGGTATAATGAAGAGAAAGGAAAGAGAAATGTAGGAGAAAAAAGCCAAACAAAATGGATAAATGAATATCAAAGAGAAATAACTCTATTATCTGTATGCTTCAGACCAAATTTTTACTACCTCCCTTACCCTTGCCTTCAAGGGAAAAATAGGCTGAGGACAGAATGAAATACCAGCATAGTCCAGATAAGTTTAACTATATCAATACCATATGTCCCCCCTCTCTCTCCCCCCCTCTCTCTCTTCTCTCTCTCTCTCTCTCTCTCTCTATATATATATATATATATACATATATATACATACATATAAATGAAATGTGATAACTATTTGGCACTCCTCAGAACGGCGGTCCTAAATTAACATATAATGCTCCTCGAAAAATAAATTTTTAAATTCATTTTTACCTCATGGAACTTCATTAAAATTGTTTTTAAAAGTAAAATAACATCTTTTTGTTGTAAAACACCAACAATTTAACAAATTTTACGAAATCAAAATCATTACATTTTAATGAATCTTTTATCTTTTACGGTGACATTGTGGTACATTGAGGAGAACTCTTCTTTCCTTAAAGATACGTTATAAAAGTTGCCAAATTGGATGTATCTAGATTAAAATAAACTGTTGTATTTATTTTATTTATGTCTAGGTGTCCGATATTTCCTTCTAAATAAGTGGCGGGTTTACAATTTTAAATATTTAGGTCTCACATATTTTAGGTATCTTTTATCGGTTTATTATTGTGAAATGAAGGTCTTGTTTCACTAATAAAATTGGATATTCACATATAGGCCTATGGTTCTTAAGTAAATTCACAAATTTCTTTACAGTATAAATTAAATAGGACGTTTATTTAATTTCTGTACATTATAATTATTGTAGAAATCGCCCTGAGGGCAAATAGCAGAATGTTGCATTTACTACATATTGGTGCACTATTTTATTTGTACATAAATAGTTGTAACAGGAACAAGGTAACTTTTTTGAAAAAAGACAATGATTATGACAAATCTCCAGTGTTTTTTTTTTCTTCTTTTTTATAATGCAGCGGTTCTCAACCCTAACTCAGAAGTCGTCAACAACAATCAGAAAAGCTTTTTTATGAAATAGTAACGAAAATAATTTTATGATTGGGGGTCACCACAACATGATGAACTGTATTAGAGGGTCGTTGCATTAGGAATATTGAGGACCACTGTTCTAATGTATTTCCAACGATGTGTTTTGATAATCCGCTACCCATACCCTTTCCCTCAGAGTGTGATGATTAACATCATTCACGCCCCCCTCCCCCCCCCTCTCAGAGGGGGGGGGGTGGATTGGCCATGATAGCTTGGGGTCATTAACTGATGGTCATCTCCAAAGATAACAGTAATAGTAGGTATTCTAAATGAAAATTTCAAAATTAATTTTTAAAAAAAATTGAATTACTCCCCTAATAAGCGTGGTTTAATCAGAACGACAGGAAAGTGTAGTATTGGCACCAGCTATCTTCTAAAATAAGCAAGTTGGAACTTTCAAATCTCTTGCACACACAACCAGTTATGCATTTAAAAAACTCAATTTTTTTCAGGTTTGTGACTAAAATTTAAATACTATTTTTATTTATACAATATTTGCCGAAGCTCAATTTTACAAAATATTAAAAGCGAGACAAAAATTCTGCTCAATTAATATTATAAAAATGGGTATACAAAGCAGGAATCATTAACTATTATGAATGAGTATTAATGAAAATCAATTTATAAGAACAAAAGGATTATTTCAGCATGTCATGTTCACAAAAATGAAGCAATTTTTTTTTTTTAAATCATAAAAGATAAAGAAGGTATCTAATATCTACATAAAATTTATAACACATAACACTTGAAAATTAGTTATGATGACAAGCTCAATTTTACCATTTTGAGACACAAAGTCAAGTATAGTTCATATTTAAAATCATAAAAAATCTATCAATTAAGTTAATCTAAAAATACAGGAGTCAGTTAAAGGGAATTTAAAGCACATCAATGTGAAATCATCAGGCAAGGGTGAACACAGCAAAATATTGTACAGAAATTATTTCTGGTCTTCCGCACCTTAGGGCTGGGGAGGTACTATTACCCCTGGTTAAGAACCACTGTTCTTGTGAAATGTTTCTGACACAGATACAGTAATATGATATCCATGGGAGGTGAATTTCTTAAGGGTTTGTAAAGGACAGTAGTGGACACAGGAATTTTTTTTAAGGGAGGGGGTGCTGAGATTTGTGCCATTATTTTTGAGGGGGGGGGGGTCTAACTTTTTGTGAAGATTTGTGACGAAGGGGGGAGTTAAAAAATCAGCTAAATTTGTGTGACATCATTTATGGAAGGTCCCTGAGGGGTCGTCCGTTAATTACGTCAACAAAATCTACGCATTTTTGACCCCCCCCCTTTCTTGTCAACAACTGTCAAATTTTCAGTGACCCCCCCCCCATTTTATTATGTCAACATTTAACAACCCTCCCCCACAAAAAAAAAATAATTATAAAATAAATACATTTATAAATACATTTCACTTTGTGCTGATCTATTTTAATGACACCAAATTGTAGGGAAAAACATTTCGCCCCCCCCCCCAACCCGATTTTGCTGGTTTTATCTAATTTGGTATGCACTGTGGCGCCTCCAGTAATATACAACTTAACAAGCCGACCAAGTTTTGGTTTTTGCCCCCCCCCCTTTTTTTAACCCTGAACAAAACCTGAAATAACGCCCCTGATGGCCATAGTCTATAGTATCTGATCATTTTCATCCTGCGGAACTGCTATACCAGACAAGTCAACACCGTCCTCTTCTGAACATTCAGCCCTTAAAATTATAGAATTATTGTCGGGTAAGCAATAATTTCCAAGCATTTTTTTTTTTAAATTGAACATGATG
>CAXITT010000833.1:150527-162724 GCA_964033795.1 Lymnaea stagnalis | reverse complement strand
GTGAAGGATGTTTAGTTTGTGTTATGTTTCTAGCTTTCTTGATAAGTTGGTTTATGTGGTGTTTAATATCAGACATTGAATTCCCACACCAGCAGGCAATACTGAAATTGAGTAGGCTTCCAATTGTTGAACTGTAGAATAAGTTTACGCCGAAATTGTAGTTTTTTTTTGAGGAAGAACAGTCTTTCTGAATTTCTTATACAGCATTTGGCCGTGCTCCTGCCATGTTAGCTTATTATTAATGGTGACACCTGAGTACTTATATGCATCTACTTTCTCTCCACTTTGATTTTTTATGTCGAGATCTGTAATCTGGTGTTCCTCCTTCTTGAAATCAACAACCTTTCCTCTGATTTTGAGACATTCAGCGGAAAAAAATTTTCATCGCACCAATTGATAAAGCTTGTTACTAAGTTGCGGTATAAGCCTTCTCCTTCACATAGTAAGTCAATGATGGTGGCATCATCAGCATATTTTAAGATTGGAACGGTGTCACTTGAGCTTTGAATAACATTGGTATATATTGTATACAGTACAGGGGAGAGAACGCAGCCTAAATGTCATAATGTCCTATGTTCCCTAAAGTGTTCATTAATTGCTACATTTTCATGATGCTGATACAGTTCTGTTTATTTTGCATTAAGGAACATAAGAGTCTCCCAATTTTGCACAGCTTGTCTCCTTTATTTTCAGTATCAGAAACTTTTTGGAAACTCAGTATGGCCATGAATCTGTCCTTAGTCATATTTCATCAAATAAGGATTCCCTGGACCACAGTCTTGTAAAATAAGTACTTAAATAAGTACTGTATTCATAATAAATCCTCTTAGTTGATAAAACTCTTCAATGATGTTATACCAATTTTATAAAACAGAAAGTTTCTTTGGTCCATTGTCCTGCACATTGCATATGCAAAATATATGCAACCAAATTTGCAGTAAATTAGAGTTTGAAAAAGTCTATTTGCTTTTGAAATCTCCTTATATCTCTCTTGTTTAAACATTCATTAGTAAGCAGTATGCTTTTTATGTCTGGTCTAAATGCACAAATCCACTTTGAGCCCCACAGTCATTGTCATCATAATCATACTCATCGACATCTGCCCATCATAGATGCTGTCAAAATATATTTAAATTTAATTAATTTAGCTCAAACACAAAATTTACAATCTAAATAAAAAGACATCAAAATAGAAAACAATCTGCCTCAATTACTTTTAATTCAACTTTTCATTGAAAAGGGAACTCCGCTGATTGTCTACAAAATAATAGCCATGGATACAGCATTGTTTACATTTGACATTGGGCTAACTGAAAAATAATAATATAACAATCATTTTATAAATACACATTAGTTTAAGTTAAAACAAATAAATAATGCATTCTATTTTTTATAACCATTTACGAATTTTATACTACCATGAAGAAAGCTAATAATAGGGCTAAGAAGTAGATATCACACTATTAGTTGAGTAGAAATGAAAAATGTAAACAAAACTTATTTACTATTATTATGAAAAGGGTTTGGAAATGTATGGGGGGGGGGGCATGTAATTAATGTTAGATGAGACACTTTTTCAAGGTCACTACACTTTACTGAGATGTTAGCATGCCTCAAATTTGAAATACCCGATATTTTTTTAATGCTTTTCCTATAAGGGAATATGGGAGGTGGTGATATGAAACCTTTTTGTGTGTTCAGATGGGGAGTGGGGCAAAAATGGTTGTGAAGAACTGCTGTAAGTGGTGGAGGTTGTACAATATCTTAACAATAATTATAATCGTTGGTCAAAACTAACACCCCTCCTTGGTTTAAAGTTTAACTTTATTTGAATAAGTTTGAGAGCCACTGTGCTAGTGTGTTAAATGTGAAGTAAATTTTGATGAGTAAAAAGAGTTCGAAATGATACTCATCAGAGGCGTAGCGAGGATGTTTGGCACCCGGGGACAAGATTCATTTTAAAGCGCCCCATTTTATTTTTTTCAACTCTCAAACCCGTTATTTTTATCAATAAAATAATATTAAAGCACATTTTGGTGCCAGGGGACATCTGTCCAGTCTGCGCCCCCCCCCCCCCTCTACTTATACACATGCTAAATTCCTTCATCATGAGCTGTAATCATTCTTCAACAGGAATGAATGGTCAAGAGCAATTACAAGATGAATAGTCAAGAGAAACCACACCTCAACAAGACATATTCTAATGATCTTCCATCTCATAGAAATCAGTCCATTAAATGACAACTTTGGACAATAAGGTATGTGAAATTTTACTATGAAATGAATGAGCGTGATAAGTTGGGCCACCTGGGTATAGCAAATAGTAAATGTATAGGAAATGTTCAACATCAATACAGCAAAATATTTGGAAAAAAAATACCTTTAGCAGCATAACAATCGGTCGACTATACTACTTTAGTGAAAACTTGGGCTTAAACAAAAATAGTAAATATAAAATGAGCAATAGTAATTATTATTTAAGATTTTATTAAATGTAATGAAACGAGCAATAGTCATTGTTACCTGTATTTATCAAATTAAAAGATGAATCAAATTTCATAGTCATTATAAAAAAATATAATTATTTAAAGCAGTGGTTCTCAACCTTTCTAATGCCGCGACCCCTTTATACAGTTCCTTATGTTGTGGCGACCCCCCAACCATAAAATTATTTTCGTTGTTACTTCATAGCTGTCATTTTGCTTCTATTATGAATCGTAATGTAAATATCTGATATGCAGGATTCATTTTCATTGTTACAAATTGAACATAATTTAAGCATTAATCACAAAAAACAATATATTGTGAAATATTAATTTCTGATTACAAAGAAATGAAATTTTGTCTTGAAGCATGGTGTAGCATGGGTAACAGTCTTAATTTAACAACAGTAAACTACTTTGCTACATTTTGCGACAGTATGCTAAAAGCCAACATCAGTGCCAAGGTTTAGATTGTTTCTTTCTTACCTGATCAGAAATGCTCAGAACAGTCTTTGCACGAGCACAACGAAGATGATCTTCCACAAGTCTACTTCTATCTTTAGGCTTGATTACCAACAAGCTGGAAAACCCTGTTTCACGAAGATATGTTGTTGGAAAGAAAGAGGAAAACGCAACAGAAAAGGGTATGACTGCAAACTCTTGATCCAGAATTTTGTAACTGGCATTGTAGAGAAATCATTTCTTGCTGTATCGCTGTCAATCCAGGAAAATCCTGTACTGAGCAATTTTTGTGGAAATTACCGCGACTCAGGAAAATCTTCAACTTTGACTGTGAATGGACTTCTGGCAAGTGCAAATGGGGTGTGAGGTAGATTTGGAAAGTACGATGAAATTTCGTCTGTAAGCATGTGCAAGTGTTCCTTCACAGAATTTATCATTGTAATTCCTTTGTCTGGTTCAGTATCATGAAACAAGATAATATGGGCAACGTATACATTTTATTTTCATCCAATTTTTTTGGCCAAAGCTGAAATTAAAATTTAAATGATCGCATCTTTTTAGGGAAATTTTAGGATGTTGCATTTGGTCCTTGCAGTGATAAATTTAACTCATTTAAGATGGCGAAGATGTCAACCAAGTAAGCTATTTTCTGCAGTTCACTTTTATCACTAAAAAGAGCTTCGAACTGTGGTCTTGCTTTCTGGTTTAAAAAAGTTTTGAGTTCATCACGAAGCTCAAATACACATTTTTAAACTGTTTCAACAACCATCTCATTTCGGTGTGAAATAGCAGAGCATTGTTCGACGCATCAACTCGTTGCAGTCGAATGTTTAAAGTGCACACCTTTATAAAATTGGCAGAACTTACGACACTTTTTGTTACTTCTTTTAACTCTTGTGACAGCGTCTTCATAGCTAATATTTGCAGATTAATCGATCAGTAAGTCCCGATGACTTTTTGTGACTCATTGAGTATTAGACGTTGAATCCATATTGACAACCTAGCATAGCTGGAGCACCATCTTTGCAAACAACCCAAACCTTTTCCAAGAGATATTATGATCTTTCAGAAATAAACCAACTCTGTCAAATACATCATTAATATACCTCACATAAACTAGTAACTGTGAACAGTTTGCAATGTCTGTAGATTCATCAAGCTAGATACTAAATATTGGAAGTGGAGGAGATTTAATTTCCTGGATTACCTGATCAAGAATCTCAACAGACATGTCATCTATTTTTCTACGGACAGTGTCGTTAGTTACGGAAATTGCACTCAGCTTCGAAACAAATTCGTCTCTAATCATAATGAAAATTTCTGACATTTCTGGTTTTTTAGCAGGACCAAATCAATCGGTTTCTAAGACCATTAGCATCGAAAATGTGTGTTTTCCAATGGTCTTAGGTGACCTTCATGAAAGGGTTGCGCAAGGGGGTCAGGACCCACAGGTAGAAAACCACTGATTTAGTGGATAACCTTTTAATTATAATATCTGAAAAATTTCATGACAGTCACCATGGTCATCGTAGCCTGCTAGTATGATTAACTAACAATGTAACAGTCATTTTTATGGTCTTGTCCCATCCATCCCTGTAACTCTGGCTATCCCTAAACTTCATTCCACTCAGAACTGATGCTTTTATATTTCCATGCTTGGATTCCCAACTGCAGTAGATCTGAGAATGAAAGATTGTGCTATTTGCGAGGAAAAATGCTTAATCATTTATTAACATTCATGCTCCCATCAAAGATATGGAAGGTTGGAGAAAAGAATCCTTTTATGAGACACCACGACATGATATTAAAATAGTGCGTGACGACTTCAATGCCAACTATTGGCAAGGTAAAGTCTGCATAAAGAATCCAATGACAATGGGATCTGACTCATAGACTTTGCTTCAATAAAAGAAATGTCAGTTAGCAGCACCAAGTTTCCACTAAAAAAATATACATACATAAAGTTACTTGGAACTCACCAGATTGAATTACCCACGTTTTAATCAATCGTTTTAAGGATCTCAGACTAGACATACTAGATGTAAGAAGCTATCAAGGAGCAGATGCAGACTGTGACCATCTACTTTTAAGGGTTAAATATAAGCAGAGAATAAGCATTATTCACAATGGCCAAAATCAAAGAAAAGTGATTACCAAAAACTTTCCAAAAAATGATGTAACAAGTAGAAGCATCACAGGAGGAAACAGGGAAAACAACATAAATGAACAGTTGGATCGGGTTAAAAAAATCAGAAAAAGTTGGAGGATTGCAGCTATCAAACAATAGAGTAGGCTGGTTTGGTCATGAATGCAGACAGACTGTTGAAGAAAGGAACAAAGCCAGAGGAAAGCCATAGAAATATTTAGGAAGAAAAAGAAGACTTATCAAGGGAGGGAAACATCAGAGCAATGTACATAAAGATAAAAGATGAAAAGCTTGGATACCAAGCCAGACCACAAATGTGTGAGAGCCAGAATGGAAATTTTGAGGACATAATAAGTGCAGACAATAGACAAGATGAAGATTATCAACTACCAAATGGAGGACCAGACCCTTAAATAAACTAGTCAACTCTAGAAGAAACTTCAGACGTAATCAATTCTATGAAAAACCACAAAGCCCCAGGAGAAGATCTCATCACAGAAGAACTTATAACTAAAATTTGTCAAGAAGAGAAAATTCCAACAGAATGGCAAAAAGCACTAATAACCCCAATACACAAGAAAGCTTCCAAACTTCAGTGCACAAACTACAGAGGAATCTCCCTATTAAATGTTACATACAAAATACTGACAAAAGTAGTTGCCAAAAGGCTACAGCCTTTCACTGAAGAAATACTAGGTGACTTCCAATGTGGATTCAGACAAAACAGATCGACTGATCGGATGCCTATTAGAGAAATGTTACAAACATAATATCCCAGTACATCAACTCTTTTGGCATATGACAGCATCAAAACCAGGTTGACATGGCTATTCTCGACTTCTCAAAGGCCTTCGACACTGTTCCACATAGCCTTCTTCTATATAAGCTCCACCACTACGGCATTACCGGCAACCTTCACTCCTGGCTCTCAACATTCCTAACACAACGTACCATGCAAGTAGTGGTAGACGGTGTCCAATCAGGGAAAGCTACCGTAGACTCAGGAGTTCCACAAGGCACAGTGCTGGGCCCCCTTCTCTTCCTCTGTCACATAAACATCTCAAGTGAGGCTGTTTGCAGATGACTGTCTTGTCTACAGAGAGATAAACGGCTACGATGACCACAACCACCTCCAAACAGATTTGAAGTGCCTTATGAATTGAGCGGACAATTGGGGCATGAAATTTAATGAAACCAAATGCTACACAATGACCATCTCAAGAAAAAAAAACCATCAACCTATATGTACTCACTAAACGAGACAATTCTCCAACAATCATCAAATAACCTAAAATGGTCATCCCATATAAACAAAATAAAAAAAAAAAAGCCAACTGCACCCTAGGTTTCATCCGAAGAAATCTGCGCCACAGCCCAACTTCCTGCAAACGAAATGCATATCACTCACTCGTCCATGTACTACTAGAATATGGAGCTAATTCAACGTATCGCGGTGCGACTCTGCCTGATATTCTTATATAAAGTGGTCATGGGACTGGTTCCGATCATCCCAGCAGGCACGTACCTCACCCCACAGAAGCCGGGTAGACTGATCAGAGCAAAACGCTCACTAAACACTGACTTCACCACTGACAATCCCATAAACAATTAAACCCGAAATATTAGCAAATGCTTTAAAGTGCCTCAGTGCACAACAGTGCAGTATAAACAATCTTTCTTCCCACACACAATAATAGCATAGAACGACCTGGACAATGCCACTGTGAACTCGACATCGGTCGAAAGCTTCAAGGCTGCCCTGGCATCAGCTAGGAGCTGTTAAAATAGCAACATCATACCCCCAACTGTTGCACAGATGCCAGTACATGGATGCAGCAATGAACACAACCAGAAGCAGAAAAGAAAATATCTTTATAAGACTGATACATAAAATAACTGAAAAAACGTTTGCTTACGAGGTTCAGGGAGAATATTCAAAGGAATTTCAGATTAGACGAGGCCTAAGCAAGGAGACTCACTGTCATACATGCTATTTAATCTAAAATTGGATAGAGTTATAAAAGTGGTTCTCAACTTTCCTAATGTTGTGGTGACCCCGTACTACAAAATTATTGTCATTGCTACTTCATAACTGTAGAGTATGTGTGTTTTCTGATAGTCTTAGGTAACCCCTGGGAAAGAGTCAATCGACTCCCAAATGGGTTGAGAAGCGCTCTCTATAATCAACCCCTTCAATATCTTGCATATGCTGATGACTTTTTCAGCACTGTGAGGGAAAAGTAGGAAAGATATATCAAAAGCCTTTATTGAATTAGAAGACTTTATAAAATGGATTAGCTGTCGAATTTCTAGTTAAAAAATTAACTGAAATAAAATTAAAGCATTCAAGTTGACCTTCGCGATGATAAAGCTTCGAGCATAAAATCACTATAAGCAGGTTGGAAGTCATTAAAATTAAAAAACACACTTTTTTGAAAAAGTAAATCAATTCAAATACCTAGGATCTTTATTAAATGAAAGAAATGAATTACTAACAGAAATAAAAGAAAGAATATCGGCAGAAATAGGGCATACTTCAGTAGTTAGAAAATTTTCAAAAGTAAAAAGTTATGAGCAAGTGAAACTTAGACTCTAACAAAACCGACAGTAAACCTATTAAACTCATGGGAGAGAAAAGTTCCCAAGAAAGCCAAAGTTGACCTGATATTACCAATGCACATGTTAATGAAGTAATCCAAATGTATTTATATTCTATTTTTGGTTATTTTAGGAGAGTTAAAAAGTTGTGCATGACTGATAAATTTATCTGATTGAATTACCATCTTTTTTTATGCAAAGGGATCATTTGAAAGTAGTATTAGAAATAAGTTTAGCATATTACAAGCAGGTGACCAAGGAAGTGAAGTTCAGTTGAACCCATTGGTGAGGGATATTATCAGTAAAGTCACTGAAGTAAATTTAAAAGCTTGTGATTTGCCAATTTAAATATTCTAAATTATGTAACTAGAGCTCAATCAAAATAAGAGATGTAACGATAAATGTGATTAAACATATGCTTGAATTTATTTGTATCATATTATAATTGACTTGATTTACGTAAAATAATTGAAAATGCCTATCATAGATTTAAACCAATTAGTTCTTTTAGCTTTAAGTATGGTAGCAATTAATGAAATGAGTAAAACAGAGTAGGGTTAAACCTGAAAAAATAAACGCAACAAAACAGCGAACGTGTCGGCAGAAAGACTTCGTCAGCAAACAAAACAACACAAAAAACTGTATAAAAATAGCACTTAGCTGGTAAGTAGTAGAATAGACACTACTTACCAGCTAAGTGCTATTTTTTTATACCGTTTTTTATGTTTTGTTCGCTGACGAAGGCTTTCTGCCGGCACGTTCGGTTTATTTTTTGAAGTTTAACCCTATTCTGTTTTACTCATTTTATTTTGTACTAACCTGATTGCAGTCTCTCCCTTTATTACCCCTAGCAATTAATGATTTATTCATTTGGGAAAGATGGGCATAGATAAGGAGAGGTTAATTTACCAATAACAAATCTTAGTTGATAAATATTTCTTTTATTTTCAGATGGCGTTCAAGAATTGAAGACAAAAAACTTTGAGGGAAGACTCATCTTCTGCAGTTGGTGCCGAACAATTCAAGGCAAAGAGTATGAAGAAAAGTCAATATCGCACATTGTCTTAACAAATAGATGTTGGTTAACTAATTGTATGTGAGGCAAAGAGAAGATATGTAGATTGCTTCAATAAATAGATGGTGCTTGTTATTGTATGTGAACGTGAGGCAAAGAGAAGATATGTACATTGCTTCAATAAATAGATGGTGCTTAAGTAAATTGTATGTGAGAGGAAAAGAAGTTGAAAATAAAAGAAAGAAAAATATTTGAAGTTTTTAAAATTTATTTAATTGAAAAAAAAGAATGAAAACATGAATGCTCTTTATTTTAGGGGGAGAAAAACAAAAATTCTCCTTTTAGGGGGAGAAAAACAAAAATTCTCCCCGCGAGACTATCTCCAAAGAGATGAAAACATGAATACTCCTGGTGATATACAGTGAGTTATCTTTGCAAAAGAAACATGTTTAAATTGATGATGTCTCGTTTGGTAACTTAAGGACTTGGTGAAATCCAAGCTACCGTACCTAAAAAATGTAGGCACCTTATTCCACCAAGCCCTCCAATTACACATGTTACAGGCAAAGTGTGAAATCCAGGCATTCTATAAGATCTACTTCAATTTAAATGTTTATTTATTTATAAAAAGTCCAGGCACTAAAGCTATAGACAATACTGCTGGATATCTCAACAGTCAATCTATAGAATGCCTGGATTTCATACTTTTCCTGTAAAATACAAATCAATCCATTATTTATTAACATTTGCTATTTGTCTAAAACCACCATCATCTTAAGATCTCGCAAAAAAAAATATTTACAATGAATTCACATGGTTGGTGTTTAGTTTTTGTACAAAAGACATTTGGGTGTTTATCACATGGGGGACTTTGACATCATAATTCTGCATTGCCCCTGTTATTATTTTATTGCTTGTCGCCAAATAATTAAACCGTATTTGTGCACAATTGGAGTCTCATCATTTGATGACCAGCAATATACAATATCACACATCCTTAACTGATTCTAGACAACATATTTACAATGGTATATGTTCAAAGTCTTAAAGTACGTTCACACTACCGAATAGTTACTAGGATTCTTGCCTTTTAAACAAGATTTGTTGAGCACTGAACAAAATATGATGGGACTGTTTATGTAACTTGCCAGCAGAAACTGTACTGGACCAGTGAAATGAAATATGCCAGTCAGCATCTGATATAGTATATAGAGAGCAGCTTGTAGTCACAGAAAGTTGAGAATCCATGTAACAAATCTGCAGTGTAAATGTACCTTTAAAACTACACCATCTAACACCGGGTACATTTGATGACCAACACTGTATACATCCTTTACTAATACTAGACAACATAGATCTACAAAGTCTTATGCCTACAACAGACCTGTTTACCCTCAAACTCTTAAAATCGCACACTTATCATCACAAAATTGTTAAATACCTTATATTTATAGTAAAAAAAATAAACATACAGTCTATATAATGTTTACACCTCAAAATCGTACATAGTATGCCAAAATAGTAAGAGTAAACAGGTCTGCTACAAAATCAAATTTCAAATACATGAAAAGTGAGATTCAAATTATAACATTTAAGGAAACAAAATTTTCAATAAAATCTTTAAAAAATCATGAAAAATTTTAGATATTGATTCACAAGTTCATACACACATTTATTTAACATCTTGAAGGGGTTGGCTCTTTATTCAGTTAAGTAAAACCATCCATACAATAACTATCAACAATAAAAATAATGGTTCATGTTGTTGGCACCACTGGTGGTCAAATGTTCAGGAAGGAAACACTATCTGTTGTCCAATGTTGAAATATTTGAAGTCAAGGAGTCTTAACTTAATAAAAGATAAAGACTAACCTATTCAGGTGTGTCTCTGTTAGTGTTACATAGAAAAGAAATCTTTGTGGTACCCAATCATGGATGTATCTCAGTTGTACCCAATCATGGATGTATCTCAGTTGTATCCAATCATGGATGTATCTCTGTTATACCCAATCATGGATGTATCTCTGTTGCACCCAACATGGATGTATTATCTCAGTGTTACACAATCATGGATGTATCTCAGTTGTACAGAACCCAATCATGGATGCAGTATCTCAGTGTTACACAATCGGATGAATCTCAGCTGTACCCAATCATGGATGTATCTCTGTTATACCCAATCATGGATGTATCTCTGTTGTACCCCAGTCATGGATGTATATCAATTGTACCCCAATCATGGATGTAGTATCTCAATGGTAGCCAATTATGGATGTATCATCTTAGTCACACTTAGTGGTACACCATCATGAATGCATCTCAGTCTCAGTTGTATGGTACCAAATCATGGTTGTAGTACCTCAGTTGTACCCAATCATGGATGAAGTATCTCAGTGTTACACAATCATAGATGAATCTTAGGTGTACCCAATTATGGATGTAGTATCTCAGTTGTACCCAATTGTTGATGCATCTCATTTCTGATGACCAAAATTAAAATTGAGAATAATATCAAAAATATTTTACTATCTATATTTGTTAAGTTTCCAATATACTATGGCATATGTTTGTCTTTATTTCTCACTCTTTCAAACTGAGTATCATTTGGGAGCAATACAAAAAACTTACTAAATCTCATGTAAAATAAAACTAACTAAAAACTGGAAATACATTTACTTAATAGATATTCAGTACCTGGGTCAATGAACCATGAAATCAAGAGAAATTGTTTTCCATCAGATCACTTCTTGGAGGAAATCATCCAATGTGTTGATAGAAACAGGGAAATCATCCAAAGTGTTTATAGAAACAGGGAAATCATCCAGTGTGTTGATAGAAACAAGGCAATCATCCAATGTGTTGACAGAAACAATCTGTAAATAGAGAAATTATAAACTTGCTTGTCTGGTTTTATATTGTGTATTCTGTATTTTTGAAAGGGTCAGATTATAGGCTAACTAGATGTAAGCCCATGGCCTCAATAATCTCTTGGGCAACTAAATTTTGAAGCTTTGTTTTATAGATTCCAGGGCTTACTAAACAAAAAACTTCAAAAATTAATGATAAAGAATTTTGAAGCTTTGTTTTATAGATTCCAGGGCTTACTAAACAAAAAACTTCAAAAATTAATGATAAAGAATTTATTTTACAGTCCGCTTGCTGTCCTCTAGGATACCACATTGAAGCTAAATGTTTATTTTTATTATATATTTTATTTATTGTAGTTTGTTTACTGAAGGAGTATACTTGTCAACACGTTTCGTTTTTTGTTGCATCCTTTTATTCAGATTTTCGCATACTTGGTTTAGCTCATTTCCTTAGATTAAATATTTACATTCTGATGTTAATGAAGAAGGCATTTTGACCTATATTTCCATATATTTTTATGAATTATAATTATATACTAAGTCCTAAGTTTTGTTTATCTTATGTAAATCAAGTCAGATATATTTGAGATGGCAAGGTATAAAGCTAGTCCTATGAAATCATTTCT
>CAXITT010000833.1:135567-148984 GCA_964033795.1 Lymnaea stagnalis | reverse complement strand
CGGGAGTTCCGCGCCTATGCATTAGTCTGTGTCTAGCACTCGGTCTGTTAGCGTATTGTTTTCGTGTGTGATCACCAGTTTTTACAAATTTTGTATTCAGACAGTATTCGAAATTTTTTATGTGCATAGTGTAAATAACCTGTGCTAAAATGTCTTCGAAGAAAAAACCACAAGAAGACAATCGTAAGAGAGAAAAAATAACTATTGAAATGAAACGTAAAATCATTGAGAAGCGAGAAGGTGTGAGTGTGGCTAATCTAGCGCACACATACAATCGGTCAACATCAACTATCTGCACTATTTTCAAGAACAAAACCAAAATTAAGGAGATGGTTGCTTCAAAGGGGGTGTCAAGAATGTCTTTGAAATGGTTACGTATTCTTAATAATGTTGAGAGGTTGCTTCTATTATGGATAAAGGAGAAGCGATTACAAGGCAACACTATTAATGAAAACATTTGTGAGAAGGCGAAACTTATTTTCGCCCAATACAATTTTCTAAATTGTATTCCAAGTTATTACAATCCTTAACAATTCATAAGTAACTTTATTTTAAAAATGTTAATAACATTTTTTGAAAAATGAGTATTTTTTAGCATGGAACACATTATCATATTTTACATTGGTTTGTATGGGAAAAATTGTTTAGTTTAACGAGTGTTTCGCTTAACGAGTAAGATTCTGGAACAAATTACGCTCGTTATGAGAGGTTCCACTGTATTTATTTATTGTCAAAAATTAAAATTAATTTTATGGATTGCACAGACTCAAATAATCAATAAATAACAAGCAAACAATAATGTTCATAAGCCAGTTTAGACATTTTTTCCTTCTATTAAATTATGCTTGGGACTGTACAAAAAAGGATAACGCCCCCCAAAATTAGTCACTTTCGCATGCTTTATATTATATATAATTGCAACCACCAAGGCCAAGGTGCTAATTCCAACTACCTCGTGGATGAGGGCGAGTATGAGAAAGGTTATTAAAAAGGAGACTCGAGATACCAGCAATCACAGTCTGTCTTCAGGTGTATTACACCAAGTTGCGATGGAAAAGGTTTGAATAGATATATATTTACATTGACTTTCTTTAAAGGCTGCGACTATTCGTACCCGGGTACCAGAAGTGAGAGATTGGGATATGATTGTAAACTTACTTCTTCAGCTTTACTAAAATAAACTACCACAAATGACATCCGAATAGCTTGAGTCTAATGGTACCTGGGTGCGAATGGCGGCGCTGAGTGTCTGAGTCCATTTTGACTCAGTGCTATTAAAACGTCATTTTTAGTGGTAGTTTATTGAAGTTAAACTGAAGAATTAAGTTTACAAACATATAGTCATAGTCCATTCAATGCCTCCTTTTGTCTTACAAACCAAACAATAAAAGTTTAAATAATTTGTTAATACAAACCTCTTACTTCTGGTACCTGGGTACGAATAGCCACTTTGTTCTTTAAAAAACTAAATTTAGTAAATTAAATAGCTTGATTTTATTTTAATTAATCTTAATTAAATTATACCTATGGCTATGCCTATACTATACTATAATACATAATTTGACTTCACACATTACCCCCACCTCACACACACAACAGTTCAGAACAACCAACTAATGTTTGGGCTAATTGAAAGGACCAATGCCACAGCGTCTTTTGGGTTTTTTTTATAGTTGCAGTGAATTATTAGGGTTTAGTTTAAGTTAGGTTGAGTCCGTTGAGGGATCGATTTAGAGTTCAGGTTAATTAGTTAAGTTAAGTTAGGCATCCCATAGTCATAGGGATCTATTTAGGGTTCAGGTTAGGCATAGGGATCGATTTAGGGATACATTCGTGAAATTCGCTAAAATAGTGGCATTCGTCCTTTAAATTTACCAATGTTTGCTTTGTATCTTGAAAAATACTGACAAAGTTATCTTTATAGTCAACAAAATAATTTAGGAAAAGTTATTCGAACCACAAAAGAATTCTCTTTCTAAGGAAAGCTAATAAATTTATGTTGATTTAAAAAATAACTTTTGTTATAAAAGAGTACTCAATTAGAGGCAACTCAAAAAATTATTTTGTCCATCAAGGTGACAGCAGTTAGTTCCCATTCTTTCATAAAGAGTTAGGAACAGTAACCAAGTTAATACCAAGTTTCACCAAGGTTACTAGAGTTAACTTTCTTGAAGCGAATAAACAAAATTATTGTAATAATTAATGGGAAGTTATCGCTGTCGTCTTTAAAACATCTGTTTATTTTAATGGTTGCTTCCCTTTGACCGTATTTCGCAAAATTGAGCGGGGAAAAGTATCTCTTTTTTAGACATTTATGTTATCGGTGTTCAGTAAATTAACACTAAATTCTTAAGCAAATATTATTGGATTTGTGCACCTGTTACTTTTCTGAAATAATTTTACATTTTTTAAATATTTAAAATACTTTTGAACGTACATTGTAATAGAAGTAGTCAAAATGACTTTTATACTTATAATGAAAATTCTTCTGGGATATCCTGTTCATTATTATAATAAATTCAATTTTTCTGTTGTTGTAAATTCGATTTTAAGGCAAGGCATGTTTTATTTTTGTGTAAATAATTTATCAAGAAAATATTAAAAATACTTTCTATTTTTAATATTTATAAACTGATATGAAATTTATCGTAACAGAGATTGATACCCTATTATTGTTAAATTATTTTTAAAATTTCTAATTAGTTTATACCTTACTAGTAAGGCCAGTTACTTAATACTTGTTAGCATTGATAAAAATTAATAACATTTGATTTGGGAACATATTACCCAACCTTGCCTTGCAGGCTATCATTCAAAAGAGCTCACATAGAAAGTTCAAATTTAAACATTCTGATAATGGTAAAATTGATAATTCTAGAGTTATACTTATGTCATGCTCCACTTGGTTCTTTTATCCCCTGACACTGGGATTTCTTTTCACCTTATGGATCATCTTGGTTAATCAAAAGCACATTGTGAACATAAACTTTTAATTGCTACAAACTGTTTTTGGTGTTAAATAATGTCATGTTTAGTGAGACTTTTTTTATTTGTTCTTTGAAATTTGTTTTAAATAGTCATAAATACTATAGCAATCTTTTGTAGATATAATATTTTTTAAAGTATTTAATGGCTTCAATCGGACATCCCTCCCCCATCCTACTTTTGTTTTTTAAATGCGCCACCCCTAATTACTTGCTATAGGTGAAAACCTTCTTATCATAATCATCAAAAAAATTCAAATTTACTACTCATGTGCTTTTGTTAAATCAATCATTCAGTCAAAGCCACCTCTTGTCCATTAACTAAAAACTATTAATATAGTTCTTAGTACATTCTTTATTAGTGTTGTAATAAATATGATTTGATTGTTAAGCTTTCCAGCCTTAGACACATGTCTGTAGTATTTGTTTGTTAGTAACTTTTACAGTGATGTGTCACTAGTTATTTGATTAATAATCAATTGTCTCGTCATGTGTAACTAATGATTTGTTTGTTAGTCACTTGTCTAGTTATGTGACTCTAGTGATTTGTGCTATTCAATTGTCTAGTGATGTTGGAAATGAATGCATAAATTGAATCTATGTCTAGTGAGGTTTTTAAATGAAAGCACAAGTTGAATAATTGTCCAGTGATGTTCGAAATGAATGCACAAGTTGAAACATTGCCTAGCGATGTTATTTAAATTTAAGTTAATATTTAAATTTATTTAGCTTTAGATTTTGACAACATCAATAACTGTAAATACATTAATATGTACTGACAGGGTAATGCTCAGGTCACACGATCAAATTCCTCTCAAATTTCTTCAATATGCATCAAATTTTAGTATGAAGGCACTATTTTGTGTGTGGTTTCTTTGTTGAGATCTTGTTCAAAATTTGATCAAATTCTAAGTAAGAAAGTTTAGTTTCTTAACAGATCATAAACCATTAATGGCACTTAACAAAAAGAGAATAGCCAATAAGAAGATCAACAGATAGTCTTCAATACTCAATCAATTGAAATAAAATCAATAAAAAGCAAAAACAACATTGTTGCTGATTTTTGGTCAAGACCAATTGAGTATAAAGAAAATGACAAAAACATAAAACATATTGAACTTATGTGGATTGTCATAGCATACTATAGTTATTCTATATTTATTGTTTTAGTATCAGTAATGTGTGTAACAGACCATGTTACTTATTCATATGACATGGATTTTTTCACAGGACACTAACATTTGCTCTCACAGCACAAAGGCAAAGTGATTTGAAGGAAAAGAATAGAAACACAAGAAAAAAGGAACTAATTTTTATAGTGTATGGAGAATTCATTTTTTCTTGAGTGAAGGGAGTGAACGACATAATTTTAATGGAGAAGGTTGACATGTTGTATTTTTCAGATGGATTTAATTAATTAATTATTAGATACATTTTTGTAAGTATATGAATATATATTCTTCATATTACACCATAAATGTTCGAACAATTCTGATGTCAAGGAACCATGTAATGTATTTATCAAATATCTTAATAAAGTACTGTATAATTTTCATTGGACCTTATTACTTCTTGGCGGAGAAAGAGACAGTCGTTTGTAAAGGTGAATGAGATAGTTACATTGGCAAATCATCACTTGCACTGAAGAAATAAAATACATTAGCTCACGTTTACAAGTAACATTATCAAGTAACATTACATTATAAACGTTACATATGATAACTGGGAAATATAAATGTTTATGCTTTAAAATGAGTGTTTGTGTGATAACTTTATAATGTATATATTTTATATATTTTTATGAGTAATAAATAAAATAGATCTTTTTTTTCTTCTCCAGAAATTATTAAACACACTAGAGCCACATTTACAATACCCTAACTTGAGAGACGATTTCTATTGTCAAAGATGATTGTGACATCCTATTTTCAAATATGCAAATACTGCAACTAATGGTAGTGCTTTTTGATTACTTCATTCAGCACTGCTTATTTTTTAATAAAATTTATACCAATTTGTTTCTGAGTTCTTGTGAAATCTGTGATTGAACTTGTATTTGTATCTTTTAAATCAGGTGTTTTCTCTGGAAGTTATTTTTAAAAGGAGATTACCACTTCTTAAAATATTATCTTTTACAGTTTAAATTAGAGTACCAGTATATAAAAAGTATACATAATTGTACTCAATATAATTTTAAAAATCTAATGCAGTGTACTACACATGAGCGTTTTGTTCATTTTAATACATAAATCAGGAATGATTTCCCTAAACTTGGTAAAGGGATGTCAAAAAAAAAAATACCGGGTTATAAATATTGTCAAGAGCTGGAGAAGATATCTAGAGAATGGAAGAAATGGAAAGAAATAGTTAATGGTCTATTTTCCACTGGCAGTTGATCAGACTGAGAAGAAGAGAACTGCTAATTCTCTTTTTAACTACCGGTATCTCATAACTTGTCAAATAGCACCTAAAATTCCCATTAAATCAATTTAAAAACTATATTAATTATTTTTTTTATTAATGAACTTTTAATTTAAGAATGTTCAGGAGAGCTTTACTATACTTGTACAATGTAACAGTATTTTTGAGCAATGTAAGCTTTTTACTATGATTCTATCTCATTTGAAGGTCCTTATTTAAATATTTATTATAACTAAAGTCAAGTTTTTCTACATTCTACCAAAAAAAAATGTCTATAGCATGACTCAAACAATAATATAATAAGATTTTACGTTTTCTGTGGAAATTATTAAAAAGTGGACCTAAGGGGTCGCCACAGAACAACAATATAATAACTAACCTATACTGCGCCTAAGTTAAGTAATTTAAAAAGTTGAACTTTTTAATTTAATCAAGGGGGCATCCATTTGCTATAATAGCACTGAAAACAAAAAAGGGGTAAAAAAAAAAATGTCTATAGCATGACTCAAACAATAATATAATAAGATTTTACGTTTTCTGTGGAAATTATTCAAAAGTGGACCTAAGGGGTCGCCACAGAACAACAATATAATAACTAACCTATACTGCGCCTAAGTTAAGTAATTTAAAAAGTTGAACTTTTTAATTTAATCAAGGGGGCATCCATTTGCTATAATAGCACTGAAAACAAAAAAGGGGGGTGGGGGTAGGAGAATTAAATTTCTAATTGTTATTTGTAATCAGGGTTACGGAGCAATATTTTCTTTGCCTGGAGCTCGAGCTGATCCAATTGGAAGTACTAAGTAGTCATTAGTGTTACAGTTACAGGGTTATAGTATATATGCTGTACAAGTAATAAGCCAGTTTATAAATACCTTTCAATCACATCATGACCTTCGCTGATTTATTGTCTAATTTTTCTATTGCATCTTTTTCTAAATTAAGTACATTATCATTACTTGGAGGCTGCTGTTGTTTTGATAACTTAGCTTAGTCAATGTAAACATGACCTAGTGACCTAGATTGATGTGTTTGTTCATGTGATATGGAGGTTGCATAATCATACAGATTTTAAGAAATTTCCATGCCATCAAAATTTGATCAAATAGTGATTTTGAAAGTTATGACAAGGCTTCATACAAAAATTGCATAAAATGTATGAATAAAAATTGGATGAGAATTTGATCATGTGAACTGAGCATTAGGGTAATTCATTCAGCTCATCAGTCTATTTGAACCAACTGGTCAAAGTAATACATTGTATCATTCAGTCTTCATGCCAAGACAGGTTAGGATAATTAAAAAGTCTATATTATTAGTTTTTGTGGAGCAGCACATTCATACAGCAACAAGGTGACATTTATTTGAATTACAAATGAAAAATAGCATAGGTTTAAAACCATTAATGTTAAAGTTTGAGTGATTGAAACAATGAACAGGTTGATTGAAAAGTCTAAAAATTTTAGTTGTGTGTTAGTAGAAATTTATTTTATTAATAATTTGGTAAATTTTTTTTACTTGGGTTGAGGCATTAAGGTGTCAGCCAAGATGGTGTGTTGTACACTCAGATGAGAGTCAAGATGGTGTGGTGTACATTCAGATGTCAGTCAAAATGATGTGGTGTATGCTCAGGTGTCAGCCAAGATGGTGTGGTGTACATTACGGTGTCAACCAAGATGGCGTGGTGTACATTCAATTGTCAGCCAAGATGATATGGTGTACATTCAGCTATCAGCCAAGATGGAGTGGTGTACATTATGGTGTCAGCCAAGATGGCGTGGTGTACATTACGGTGTCAGCCAAGATGGCGTGGTGTACATTCAGCTGTCAGCCAAGATGATATGGTGCACAATCAGCTGTCAGCCAAGATGGTGTGGTGTACATTACGGTGTCAGCCAAGATGGTGTGGTGTACATTCAGCTGTCAGCCAAGATGATATGGTGCACAATCAGCTGTCAGGCAAGATGATATGGTGCACAATCAGCTGACAGCCAAGAATCTGTGATATAGATTTACTGAAACGCCTTGATTTTCACCGCCAAGTCCCTTGTGTAGAATGCATTAACCTGGATGTGAAAAAACAAAATATTAAAATAATATTATTTACTATCCTTTACAATAATATTTTTATTCATTTACTTTAACTGCTTCATGTACTTCATCTACTACACTTTAGCTGCAAGACTCATAGAAGATGAAAATATGTGTTGGTTATTGTTACATGTAACAAAGACTGCAATGTCTACATCAAAGTTATGTATCTGAAAAAAACAACACTATAACAAAAGAAGCATTAGTAAAATTAAAGAAATAAAGTACTCCTTTATCATACGTTTCAAACTTAAGGCCCGTGGGCCACATTAGGCCCAGCATACAATTATATCAGGCCTGAGAGGTCTTGACCGGCGTACAATTATATCAGGCATGAGAGAGAATTTTAGGCTCAAATATTTTTAATGGCCCTGCGATATAAAGTGCAAATCATATTCCCTAATAATCTGCCTTGTCCAAGGATAGGCTACCTGAGAGCGTTCTTGCTTTTTCTATCTAAATAAGGGACAGTAAAAGTTGTGTAGTGAGTGGATGTTTTTCATTACAGTAACCTAGCAACATTCAGTTGCTCATTTTGGATAGGCGCATAAGAAATGAAAGTGGTGTAGAGCCTGGATATTACATCACACTTTCCTGCTATGGCTAACCTGTTATCAATCTGTACCTACTTTATGGAGATAGTGTGGCTGTGATCAAGGAATATAATCTGAGACTAAACATCAAGACAAGTAAAATTCCTGAATGCAGAGTAGAAGCAACAGAAGAATTGAAGATGAATGTTTTTCACCAAAGCAAAATCACATACTGAAGCTGCTGTGAGAGCAAGTTTTATTGTGGTGAAGGAGCTTGCAAAATCAGGCCAACCATTTACAGGAGCAGCTTAAAACGACACACACCGGTGGGGGGATCATGAAAACAAACAGAAATAACAGATTTCTTTCAATAAAAAAAATATTCAATGACAGAATAAAAATTATTACAACAATATTAATAGTTATGACTCTAAGCATGTACTCAGCACTTACACACTCAGCACTTAAACAACTACCAAACCAGCATTGGAATTAATGAGGAATAGGAAGATAATGACTGTATTGGTTGTGAGACAATATGAGTTTATATTGGTTGTGAGACAGAGTTTAGAGACAATATGAGTTTATATTGGTTGTGAGACAGAGTTTAATCTATAATTCTGAATGTAAGATGGTGCCTATACTTAATGGTATGTGTATTTTTTCACTTGTTTACTTAATTTTCTAAGTGTTGTTTTTTGAAAATGTCTTACCTCTTTTTTAAGACCCCCACCAAATAACGCACTCGTTTCAATGGCAATTTAAAGTTTAAAGGTCGCAAAACTGAAGTTTTACTGTAATAGTAAGATGGTATACTCTGTATTTCTATAGGTAATGTCTTCACGTATGTAATAATACCAATAATCATAATTTCATATGAATTAAATCTTTAGAATGCTGTTAAACTTAGTATTATAGTTGTAGTTTTATTGTTGTTGTTGTTTTGTTTGTTTGATTGTAGGCACAATTTTAAAAAAACCTACTTCAATTGGTCATCCTTGTCATGGTCAAGTTTTAAGTCCAGTTTTGACATATTCATATGAAGTTTTCAATTTCTAGCTTGGTCATCTGCATGTGATATTTTCAAAATCCAGTTCTCCATCTTCATGTGAAGTTTACAAGGTCCATCTTGGTAATCTGCATGTGAAGTTTTCAATGTTTAGTTCTGACATCTTCATGTAAAATTGTTAAAGTCCAGTTTGGTCATCTCCATGGCTTTCATTAATACATTCAAACAACCAAATTTGAGAGGAGACTCATCTGGAGGAATACAATTTACAAACATAATTTACACTTCTATTCTAAACTTAATATTCTAACCATATTTCTTGTCTAAATTAATATTCTAACTATACTTCCTATCTATATTTAATATTCTAATCACACCTCTAGTATAAACTTATTATTCAAGTTTATTAAGTAAACATTCTGTTTTAAACATGACACGACAGATACTTAAGATGAGCTCAATCAGGGTGAATTCTTTCCCTCAAAGTTAACAATGAAAGTTATGCACTTATTTGTTCCTCAGTCTGTTAGAATTTAACAGAGTGCTCCTCTGGCTTTAACAAAATCAAACAATGGCTCTTAATTAAAGTTAATATTGTCACTAAGGGAGTGAAGTTCTGTGGTAAATGATGCCTGATTATTGCACTTGAGACACATATCAGGTGTGTTTAAATTGCCCTGGTTTAAAAATTTTGTCTTAGAAAGAATATTTGCTGGATATGTGCTAAAAATGAATAGGTATAATGTAATCAAAACACATTATTTGGATAAAGAAAAGAATCTTATCTTACCTTATCTTATAGTGTTGAAATGTAGCAAAAAAGCTGCAATGGTAAAACATCATGGGTAACTTTTATGGTCCTGAGCAGAGCTATCCAAATGGGACCCTGATGGTAAACTCCTTCACTTTGAGTGTCACTCATTGAAGAATGTGTTCTCTAATCTGTATGACAAATTAATTCTGACTTTGTCATACAAACACACTCATACATTTTTACACTGGCTATTTATTTTAATACATTTGAGATTAAAAATAAATATTGTGAATTTTCATTAACTATAAAACTAAAAATTGTGAATGTTAACAAAATTGTATTATTTTTAAAATAATAAAATATCTGCCTTATGATAATTATAGTTTATAACATCCTACAGTTGTAAATAAATTGTAATTTAATGTAATGCTTATTGGTAAGCCCTTGACCATGTGTTGTTAACCCTAAAGAGCCACAAACATGATGTTTTTATCATAGTCAGATCCCACTGTGTGGCTCATCTAGGTCTAGATGCTTTAGCCTTATAAAATCTTTGTCGACCCCCCCCCCCCCCGAAAAAAAAGTAACGAATTATATTATCATTTAATTAAAGCTTATATTATACTCATGCATCAGACGTGTTTCCCCAGTTACTCAAAAATTAGTACAATATTGAGTACACATTTTATAAATATTTAAATACCTTGTTTATTGATGACGCTTGCTGAAATTTTAAGCTGCTGGAGTTCTTTTGCACTGAAAGATTTATCCAAGTTCAAGCAGCTTCCTGATTTGCTCTCCTCTGTTGTTTTTGGGTTATTATTTTGTTCCTTGGTCTATGCATGTTTTCAGGAACATAGAGAATATTCTCTTGCACACAGCACTGGAGTGAGGTATGGTGACGATCCCTTTCACTACATGGACAAGATTCTTAAGGGCTGGGTGCTTTTGGCTAATTGTTTGCCAAATCCTGTCAACTCTTACCCCATCCTCATTGTTCCTCTGCTGATGCCTATCAAACTCTTCATAGATGGTGTCAACATCAGTCCCTCTGGGGATCAGAATGGGGAATCTGGTAAGGAAGTATTCTAGCTGGTGTTGTTTAACCTCTAATCTCCTTTTTGGATCAAATACAGAAGCAATCTGAATTGCAGGATCTGATGGGGAAGTTTTTTTTAGAAGGTAGTCAAGCACCATCTCAAAATATTTTCCAACAGAAGCAAAAAATTCCACAACCCCTTTGTCTCTGGGGCTGTACTTTTCTTTGTTTTGCAGCATGGTCTTTGCCTGAGATCCAACAATCAGGTCAGCATCATCTTTCTGACTGCTTCTTAACTTGTATTGGAACTGAAAGACGAAAAAAAAATTATAAACTAGTACTGAAGTTATTATGATAAACCATTTAGATGATAATTTAAAACAAAAGAAATGTATTAAATTTGTCCAACTAACTACAACATAAATGCATACATTAACATAACCATTCTACACAAGCTCATCTGGTCAATACCATTAACTGCTGTTGCTGTAGTAAATGAATTAACGTTAGGAGAAATGTTGAACTACATTCCCATTGAGTTAATTTGTTCTTTATCTCAACTTTAAGTGAGGAAAATGGTATGTCAATATAAGGCATCTTGGCATTAATAAATTCGGTCTAAATATTCAAAGTAGGTCTTTCATATTAAAAGTAGGCCTGCATAATTTGTTGAAGCACACATGTGCAAAATTTCATTGAGATAGCTCATGAAACATTTTCACAATTCTCCTCAACGTTGACCTCTTATGCAAAGGTCGCACAGGCCATTTTGGATTAGTGATCCCGCCCCCTTTTAAATGGCGGAAAACGCAGTTACTTAGCTTAGGAAATATTCATTATTATCTACATCAAAATATTTTATAACTTGTGTTTCAGAATGCATTTTGAAAACATTTTTAAATTTGAGCTTTAAAAACCCAGTAGAGTCCATATTATTAGCCATCAGAATTGACCGTGTGTAAAAAGTCATGGGAAACCACAGCCATTTGCATAATGCTATGCCGTAGTACTACCGACTACCTCAAGTTTCCTTCATAAGAGTTTGCCATGTGCAAAAACTATTAACACCATTGTTCAGGGAACGCTTTAGTTAATTAGTCATGTGCCAAAGTTGAAAGTTCAAAATAAGTAGATACCAAACAACATTTTAGGGGGTGCGTTGCCTTATATAGAGTATATAGCATTTACCGGTATAATGGACGCTGAAGACTTTGGTAAACAGAAATCTGAAAAGCCATGCCCATATATTAATACATTTAACTATACATTATATTACATTTACTGATATAATAAGTGCATAGTTAGATAAGCTACAATTTATCTATAATTGTTAATATTATTAAACTTATTTTTTAATACAGCATTAGTTCTGAAAATGAAAATAAAATTATCATTAAAACAAGAGTTATATAATAAGTTATATAGCTGGTGATGCCAACAGGGGAATTGGGTACCAGAAAATGGAGATGCAGTCCATGTTAAAAAAGGACAATAATTAAGTCATACTTTAAAATTCATAACTTTAAAACAACAACAGCTAAAAATACGATTTTGGTGTTATAATTCTTTAAAAAATTAGCTTTATTCAACTATGCTATTGGTTTATTTTTACGAAAAGTTTTAATTTTCTAATCAAACAAAGTGCCAACTTAAGTTTAAGGCAAGGCAGCGGCAAGGCAATGAAATTTAAGCGCGATTAATTATTTCTAGTGATATAAAATTAAAACTTCCTCTTTACCTGATGGAACTAAAGGCCTAAAATAGCGTCTGTTTGTTCATGTACAATAAACATTTAACAAAATTGAGCAAGATTAAACAAAAAAAAAGTAGCCTACATTTCATGAACCTTTTGTCATAAATGACGCCATTGTGGGAAAAACAAGGAGAACTCTTCTGTCTTCAAAGATACTTTATAAAAGTTGCCTAATTGGATATATTAAATATAAATCTAAATTTTAGATTCAAATAATTTTTTAAAAATTTTATAGATCTATCTACTTTGTCTGATATTTCTTTCTAGCCCATTGGATTCACGCCAAGCAACGTAAAGGTGGTACTCGCAAGGGAACTCAATATAGGGAGCGCATTCACCCAGGGCGCTGCTTTTCCTTTGCATGGTTGTGCATCCATTACGGACGTAACGCGGCTATAATTTTGAGGGTGGGGGTTATGTGGGAAATGTTTGTTAAAACTTTAAATAAAATTGTAAATTTCCTTTCTTAAAATTTGTGTCAGTTTCGATTTCTTTCTCAATAAATAGCTGGTGATTTACTAAGACTAAGAGGCAAAAAGCGGGAAAGTAATGAAATATATGTCAGTAGCACAATAAACAAAATTGCAAACAGATGACTAAAAAAGCAACATGGCTCCATCCAGATACATAAAATCCCTAACACTGCCTCTCATTTTACTCACCACAAACCAGAGTCAACTGAGGTGGCATCTAAATAATTAAGTTCCATCTATCAAATTAGAGCTGACCAACCACAGACCATTTAAATAGCTTATTTGCCTACTATGACTCACAATTGTCGAGAAAAAGTCAATCCACTTGCATAGGAAGGGGGCTGTGGAGGGGGTGGTCCA
>CAXITT010000833.1:90516-126626 GCA_964033795.1 Lymnaea stagnalis | reverse complement strand
ACAAATCGGAGACGCGTCAGAGACACACCCGAGACACATCAGCGACACATCAGAGACACACCAGAGACACGTCAGAGAGATACCGAGATGCATCAGAGACACGTCAGAGACACATCGAGATGCGTCAGAGACACATTGAGATATGCCAGAGACACACCAGAGATACATCAGAGACACATCGATATACGTCAGAGACACATTAGAAACTCGTCAGAGACAAATCAGGTAATAGACTAAATGCCGCAAGGAGTAAATGCAAAAATTGTTTGCACCATACAAACACACACACATATTTTCTACAATGTTGATAATCATTTTCTAAAACTCCCCCCTTTCCCCCCCCTCCCTTCCCCAACATTGAAATCACCTGAAACGTCGTCCATGCGTTAAGAGACCAAAAAAAGTTTTTTAATTTTTTAAAATTTTGAATGCGGTATTTGAATTATGCATTAAGTCCAGGACGTTAACAGTGAAACCATGCCACACTGCTACTACATTCGAGATCTTTCTCCCCAAAGCAGAACCAAAGACAGACGGGGCTACACAATATAATATGTTGTTTATTTCATCTGCAATAAGTTTGACAAGTTAAATTTTAAGGGCACTGCGAGGAAAATAATGCGAAGACAAGAAATAACTATTTTGGTACGTTTTAAATTGGAACATAACCCTTGACCCCTGGCACTGACCCGGCTCAGATCACGAAAATAACCACCTTCTGTTGTTTCTTACGCACCAGTTTTGCACACGGCTCACCAAATCCCAGATCACCTGAGGCGAGCGATGCACGCAATTTTTGCACACGGAAAGAAAGATAGCCTTTTATTTTTGGTTTCTGATTATTTTTTTTTTTTTTAAAAAAGGCAAGTAGTTGAATTTCTGAATGAGATTTAATTAAATTTATTTTTTTTCAATCGTCCTTTCATAAAAAAACAATACTTTTAAAAATTGTATAACAAACCACCAAAATAATATTTCGACGCAATGCAAANAAAAAAAAAAAAAAGGAAAGGGGGGGGGGGGGGGGGGGAGAGAACACCCCATACCCAACCCCCTTCCCCAAAGAAAAAAAATGACATTATTTTATAAAAGACTAGGTTTAATATTATTGGAAGATTCACAGAAAATGGTAATAGTAAAATAAGGTGGATTTTAAGATAAGTGGGAAAAATGCAGAGAGAAAGAGAACAAGAAAGAGATGGAGACAAAGAGAGAGAGAGACAAAGAGAGATTGAGAGAGACAGAGAGAGATAGAGATAGATAGAGAGAGAGACAGAGAGAGAGAGAGACAGAGAGAGACAGAGAGAGAGTCAGAGAGAGAGAGACAGAGAGAGAGAGAGAGAGAGAGACAGAGAGAAAGAAAGACGAAGGTCTAAAACTTACCGAAATTGGGGACCTATTGAGAGGGCGTACATGGTGAGAGCATCGTTACAGAATCCAAATTGTAAGGGGAGAAAATAACAGCGTGCCAGTTAAGGGACAAAGTTGGGTCCTTACACTGTTTAGCATGAGGCCTGCATGAGACCTGCTGACCATGTGTTGGACAACAGCAGGAGGAGACTTAAACCCGAAAACTCAAATAGGCCTAACTTGAAGGCATGAGCCTAAACAAAAAAATCATTCTGCAATTCAATAATTAATATTATCAGACGAGGATTACCAATGTACTCTTGGTGTATTTTAAAAAAAATCAACAACTAACTTTGCTAAAAATAACTCCTTCAAAAGATTAAAAAACATGAAATTATAGATAAAGGAATGGAACTAAATTATGTCCACCCAGTGAAAAAAACAAAAAACAAAATCAAGTTAGTGTTTCAAGGCCGCTTTTGAGACATAGATTATTGCAAGGTCGAATTCCATAAAATCCTACTCATGGCGAAATGTGATTATTTTGTAAGGGCTCATAAAGGGGGGAGGTTTGGATGTCAACACGAACAATGAGCTAGCGCGCTATTGGGATGAAAACACCAGTCAGCTGTGGTCCCGTTAACAAACTTTTATTCGTACGCGACACACTACAAGTTCTAATAAAACAAATGCACGTCTGCCTAGACGGCGGTGCGGCTCTGTAGCCGCGTGCGTCCCTTTAAATAATTAATGACTGCTTTTTGAGTGACCGAATGCGGGTCTTTGAATGATTGCATACTGCTCTTGGAATGATTGAATGTGGCTCTTTGAATGATTGAATTTGGCTCTTTGAATGATTGAATGTGGCTCTTTAAATTAATAATTATGACTCTTTGAATGACTGAATGTGACTCTTTCAATGACTGAATGGGGCTCTTTGGATGATTGAATGTGGCTCTTTAAATTAATAATTATGACTCTTTGAATGACTGAATGTGACTCTTTCAATGACTGAATGGGGCTCTTTGGATGATTGAATGCGGCTCTTTAAATGATTGAATGCGGTCATTTGAATGTGTGAATGTGGCTCTTTTAATGACTGAATGCAGGTCTTTGAATGATTGAATGCAGGTCTTTGAATGATTGAATGCAGGTCTTTGAATGATTGAATGCAGGTCTTTGAATGATTGAATGCAGGTCTTTGAATGATTGAATGCAGGTCTTTGAATGATTGAATACGGATCTTTGAATGATTGAATACGGCTATTTGAATGGAGTATTTCACTCAAAAATGCTTGCCGACATCCGGTACTAAAGCAGAGAATCATGATGTACATGTCTATCGTAGCGTCACAGACGTGCAACACGATGACATCACTCTGGGGACGATTACCGTAACATGTCGAGGGATATCCTTACTTTATAAACTTCGTGTGACGCATGAGCAACAAACATGGTTTGTGACATCACATCAAGAAAACGATACTTCACCAGAAGTTAGTATAATATAACACTTGGGGCAGTCAAGCAATGGTAATGTTAGTCGGCCAGTTCAGATTAAATGGCTTTTTTAAAATTATAAATACCATCTTACTTTGATTTAGTCAGTAAAATATGGGACACAAATATTTTTTTTTTAAAGTTGCATTTGGCAACAACAGCCTGACACTTGTCATGTGTCATAAATATGTCTTGACCAAGACTTGTCATGTGTCATAAATATGTCTTGACCAAGACTTGTCATGTGTCATATATACGCCTGGACCGAGGCTTGTCATGTGTCATATATATGCCTTAACCGAGACTTTTCATGTGTCATATATATGCATGGACCGAGACAGTGTCTTCTGTGTCCAACATTGCGACGATAGTTGGGACAGATGAGAGCGGTAGAGCCATAACAGGAATCAGCTTGAGTACAACGAGGGGTTCAATAGATATGTAAAAAAAAACAAATGTTTAAAAATAAATATTTATTTTAAGACACGATTTTTGAATGTCCAAGATTGTTCAAGTGTCTCCAAGATTGTTCAAGTGTCTCCAAGATTGTTCAAGTGTCTTCAAGATTGTTCAAGTGTCTCCAAGATTGTTCAAGTGTCTCCAAGATTGTTCAAGTGTCTCCAAGATTGTTCAAGTGTCTCCAAGATTGTTCAAGTGTCTCCAAGATTGTTCAAGTGTCTCCAAGATTGTTCAAGTGTCTCCAAGATTGTTCAAGTGTCTTCAAGATTGTTCAAGTGTCTCCAAGATTGTTCAAGTGTCTCCAAGATTGTTCAAGTGTCCCCAAGATTGTTCAAGTGTCCCGGAAGTAAACTTTAATTACATAGGAACCCCCCCCCCCCACAACCCTTCCAGCTTAAAAAAAATAATTACATAATTTCACTACCTCATTCCACAATTTTTTTGTTCGAGGATTTATATAAAAAAAATTACGACTATTACCGTAAGATTTAAAAAAAAAATATTGCCATAAGGAGTTTGAAGACAGAGCATTGCTAGTATGTTTCAAGAATCGTAATCGAACTGTCCTGAACGTATCGACGTAAAACAATTTGCACAAAATCAGATTTCTTTGAAATAAGTCTAAGAGAACCATTGTGTTATACATAATATTTTCAGAATCATTGAGTCCTGTTATATGGTAGCAAGGAATTTCAGAGTATAGACATTTCATAGCAAGTATTACGACAAAACTTGGTAAAGTGAAAGTGGACTAACGATGAGTGGCGATCCTTAATTTTGTATGTTTTGATCATCTGAGAAAATTTGATTTTCGGGCATGTCAGAGTTCCGAGATGTCTAAAAAAAAAAAAAAAAAAAAAATCTAAGAAAAAAGTTAAGCGGTCTTCAACATTTTGGAAAATTAAAACTTGGTTCCAGACAAGCTGATACACTCAAAATATCTAAACATAAAATTAAAAAAAAAAGGACAAAGCAACCGGATATGGGATTTCAATCAACTGATTTTTTTTCTCGGTGACAAATCATGGGATTTGATAGCAAGTTATTTTCATTGAACGATGCGTGGTGACTTTGTGTCTCCGCAGCGTAGAAAAGGAAAGTTTCGATCTCTGTAGCTTCGTCTCGCATAGATGCACTCTGCCTTCAAACTGCCTAAACATTTAGGTCACCTTGAGACTACTGTCTGCAACATTTCGAAGCTATGTAGCGCAGCTCAAGTACTTCGGGTGGACACAAAGATTGTCTAGGATGAGTGCACCATGGCTCACAACGCGGTAACATAGGCATTTGGCATCACTCTTCAGGACATCTGGAAATATTAAATGCCTCATTGGTGATATTAATATGCTGCTGTTTGGTGACACCAGGCAGACACCACCCACGTTTCTCCGGGAAGGCGTGCTGATAAGGTCAAACCCTGTCTGAAGTCGTCCTGCCTATGGCCTAACTGGTACGTCCCATCCCTCGTGAGTCAACATAAAGGTTCATCTCAGAAGCGATCTGAAGGCAGAGGGATTCTCAAACTTCCATCTCCAAATAGGATAAGGGAATTTAAAGGAATAAGCACATCGATCATAGCATACCGTCCGAACAGGGTATACACTCCAAGTATGGTATACACTCCAAACATGGTATACACGGGTAATCTCTTTGAAGTTTTCAAAGAACATGTCATCCAATGATCATCACTGCCATCTAGACATACAATTGACATCACATCCAATGATCCTCACTGCCATCTAGACATAAAATTGACATCACATCCAATGATCCTCACTGCCATCTAGACATAAAATTGACATCACATCCAATGATCCTCACTGCCATCTAGACATACAATGGACATCCCATTCAATTATCTTCATGTCATCTAGACCTACAAAGGACATGACATCCAATGATCTTTATGTCATCTAGACACATAAAAAAATCCTGGACACAGCTCCTGATCCTACTCTATCCTAAATACAGTTTCAGCGTACAACTAAAGTATTTGTCAAAATATAATAATTATGAATGTCCTACATCAGGGGTGGCCAACCTTTTCAGCAGGCGGGCCAAATTTCAGAAATAATACTTCCTGTTGGGCCATGCACCTAATTAGTTTTTTTAAAAATTAAAGTAAATAAGCAAGCGTGTTACAGCTTCGACCACATCGTCGCTTCCTAGTAGGCGAGATCCTGTTCAAAGCGCTTGCCTTGTGTAATGTAACCAAAACATGAAATATGTCTATTTATTTTTTTTTTTTGATGAAAGAAAAACACGACTGAGAACCAAACATATTTATAAAACAAGTTTAAAAAAAAAGAAGAAAAATCTGATTTGTTTTGCAGAACAAAGTGCAAAAAAAAAAAAAAAAAAATATCTCTTGCCTTGTGTAATGTAACCAAAACATGAAATATGTTTATTTATTTTTTTTTTTTGATGAAAGAAAAACACGACTGAGAACCAAACATATTTATAAAACAAGTTTAAAAAAAAAGAAGAGAAATCTGATTTGTTTTGCAGAACAAAGTGCAAAAAAAAATAAAAAAAAATATCTTGACTAATGTCGCTACACGCAAACAAGTTTTTTTTCAAAATGAACATCAGTAATTCGTATTTACAATTGAGATTTGATGTGCTTCATAGGATTAAAAATTAGCTGTTCACACGCATATGTGTTTCCAAATTGCAAAACCATCGGCAGAGCATGTTGGTGAAAGGCTGGATATTTATCCTTGTCCAAATACATTTTATAGAACTCTTCCGAACCAACTTGATGGAATTTCTCCCTTAACTCTTGTATCACAACACATTTCACAATGTTCCATTTGTAATCTTCATGGCAATAAACTAACGTCTACCGCGCACAGTGTTTGCAAATGCACAAAAAAAGCACATGATATATTTTTTTATTTAAAATCCTGAAATCGGTTTTCAAATTTGAGGTTTAATTCGGATATTAAAGAATCGTATTTATCCGCCACCTCCTGTGTGACGTCTGCTTGCAATGACAGTGCAGGAAAATGAGCCAAGTTTATTGTCCTCCACTGTTGTTCCCAAATACTTAAGTTTCATTTGAAATGAAGAAATAATTATCATGCATCTTATTGATTTATTGATCGTTCCCTTGTAGACGACTATTGACGTCATTTAGGTGGCTAGTTCTAGCGACCAGAAATGCAAAGTCTCAAACCCACTCTTTGTCTTCAAACTCTGGGATACTTATTGACTTGCTTGCAAAGAATAATTGTATTTCTTGCTGAAAATCAAACACAAACACTGTTTTCAAAATTTTGGCACGGGTCAGCCATCTTACTTCGGCATAAATTGTAACGTCATTATAATCTGAGTCCAAAGACTTAAGAAATTCTCGGAACTGACGGTGATTCAACCCTTGCGACCTAATGAAGATCACTATTTTGTCCAGTTTCATGACATGGTCCATTTTGAGGGATTTCGAACACAAATTCTCCTGATGAAAATTAAGCATTGAAGTATTACCGACTGTGGAGGCCTCATTTCCAATCAATTTTTACTAATCCTTCGTTTTCCACACCATCGCTGGAGCACCATCCGCTGTGAGGCCTGATAAGTTTTTAAGTTGAAACGAAAAGCGATTCAACGTCGATGTGACCGCCTCTAGCGAATCTCGTGACTTAGTCAGTGCCCTTAAGTGGGTCAGTGCCCTAAAGTGGGTCAGTGCCCTTAAGTGGGTTAGTGCCCTTAAGTGGATCCAGTGCCGCTAATGCTTCTGTCTTTTTTAAAACGGACATCAACACCCTTGATAGAAATGGTTTACTTACCTCTAGAAGCGATATGCTAGACGGGATACTTTGGTTCAAGTAGTTTGAACTCTTATTATAAATTTGATAAACACTCCTATTGACGTCGATGGTAAAATCTTTCGAGACGCAGTGACAGATAACAGAATGAAACTACACGATAACACGGGGCTTTTGTCACGCTGGACTGAAAGTAGTTAGGAGTATGAGCCCGATGCAAGCGTTGTCAGCTTCCCGAAGATGCCGAGGACCACAGAATGTATAATATATCAAAAGTTGAAGTCTGATAATAAAGTTTGTCAACACCTAGCCTCAGATAAAGAGACAAAATAATTAATCTTGAGTGTCAACTAGCGAGAGTTTTCAAATAGTTCAAACCTATGAACTGTCCAGAAAATTGCGAGATATTTTAAATTACTCATAACTATAAATTAAAAATATATCTCACGAGCGACTCATGATGTAATGTTCTTTTTGTTTTATGTGAAATAAAGTTAACATTGATGTTCATTTGACCTAGTTCCGCGGGCCGCAACATGACTCCCGGCGGGCCGCACGTGGCCCGCGGGCCTCGTGTTGGGCCACCCCTGACATAGACCATCGAAACTGTGGGCGGAGTTTCAACTTCGTGGCGCTAAAAATATGAAAAAACAAGGAAGTTCAATAAAGTCTTTCACAAAAAGGTAGCGGTTGTATTCGATTATCTAAAGTTTAATCTTTAGCAGGCAAGTATCATGTTCCTAAAAAAAAAAAATTAAGTTAAATGTAAAAGTTCTCTGATTTAATATCATGGGTTGTGATTGACGTTCGATTTAAAAAAAAAAAGAGTTTAACAGTATCTATAAAACAGGCAAAAACAACAACAAGAATTATACGAAAAAAAAAATAAAACAATAATAAAATAAAAAAGGTAAGAAAAGGGCCATAATTAGGATACAGTTCTTTGACCTTGAACACTGCTATATATACCGAGTCCCATTCCCCAATCCAGACATCGTTCTTCGATAACTCACACGCTCAGCCATGAACACTCTGCTCGTCCTCGCTGTCACCCTCGCCACCGCCTATGGAGCGGCCTGCCCTGCCGCCAGTGTCACCCTGGCCTGTGGTCTGCTGGCCAAGCAGACGGCCGGCGTCCTTCACCTGGCCACCCGGCACCCCTCGGGCGTGGCCGACAGCGCCTACGCCTACAACAACATCAAGGACATGTGCGACGGCAACCTGGCTCATAGATCACAGTAAGTCATGGCTCATAGATCAAAGAAATTCATGTCAAATAGATCACAGAAAGTCGTGGCTCATAGATCACATAAATGCATGGCTCATAGATCACAGTCAGTCATGGCTCATAGATCACAGAAATTCATGGCAAATAGATCACATTAAGACATGGCTCATAGATCACATAGCTCAAAGATCACAGTAAGACACTGATAATGATCATAGTAAGTCATTAAGTTGTGATCCCATGACCTAACTGTTTTTTTTGGTGTCTTCTTTCAGCTACACCTGCTCCGAGTGCCCATCTCCTGGCGCCCCAGGTGGCTCTGTTTGCCTGAGCCACAGTCTCCTGGCCTACCTGACCGCCCTCGTCGCCAAGGGACAAGTAACCGTGAGTACAGCTATAGATAATACAACACAAATGAACTATTTGCAAAACTTACCCCCCCCCCTCTTAAAAAACAAAAACAAAAACCAAACAAACAAACAAGCAAACAATCCCACACCACCTTTCCCCGCCCCACCTCAACATTGCTCCCATCTCTTGACAACGCCTTTGGAACACTTTTTGTTGTGTAAACAAATTCACGCAGCAAGCTTCTTTTTTTTTTTTTTTTTAAGAACACCGATTATCTTTAGGTGTTTAAACTCATAATAACTTCGACAAGGTTTCTGTCCCTGCCCTCGAAACATTCACTTGGCTCAATGTAACCATCCAGTAATGATACCCTCCCGTAATTATACCACACTGTAATTATACAACTCAGTAATTACACCATCCCGTAAAGTATGCCGTCCAGTAAGTATACCGTCCAGTAATAATACCCTCCCACAATTATACCACCCCGTAAGAATGCCCTACAGTAAGTATACCCCCCCCCCAGAAACAATACCATATCAAAATTATACCATCCCGCAACTATACCATCCCGTAATTATACCATCCAACAATTATACCATCCCGTAATGATACCATCCCGTAATGATACCATCTCACAATTATACCATCTCGTAATATACCATCCCACTATTATACCATCCCGTAATTATACCATATCGCAATTATACCATCCCGTAATTATGCCATATCGCAATTATACAATCCCGTAATATACCATCCCACTATTATACCATCCCGTAATTATGCCATATCGCAATTATACCATCCCGTAATTATATCATCCCGCAAATATACCATCCCGCAAATATACCCTTCCCGTAACTATGCCATCCAGTAATTATAACGTCTCGAAAATTGAGCTTTCCTTAAAATTTTCCATCCAATTTTTTTAGCGACCAAAAGTAATGGTACCGTCCAGGTTAAACAAAATAAAAAAATTCAATACAAATAAATGAAAATCCGGATGACCCCCACCCCCTCACCCCCCAGCCCCATTATTACCCTAACCCACATTCAAACCCATGAGACCTTAGTTCGTAGGACAACACAGGAATCGCCTCTCACGTGATCTACAAGAGACTGACCCACCTCTTTTGTTCTCCCGCCAGGTCAATGAGCTCGCCGGTGCTTGTCATAGCTGTGGCTCCAGACATTACCAGGGCATGGCAGTCGACCTCCACAACGATGCCAGAAGTGCCGAGTACCTCGCGACATGCACGTGAGTACACTTGTGGGGATATGTGTGGGGAAGGCTATTGGATGTGTTAACGGAAGTAGACAATGAAAAAAAAACAACAAAAAACTTAAGCTCAGTGGTTCCCAAGCGTTTCCTATTCTGGGCGACCGTGCTCAATCCAGATGGTCACAGGGGCGCAATAGGTCAAATTGAAATGAGTTCAATGCCAAATAGTCAATAAGTGTAAAGTAAAAACCGATATATACGAATAAATACTACAAAAATTATTTTTACTAATATACGAATTCAGAGTACCCAGAGTTCTAGCCTAAGCAAACAAACCAAAAAAAAACAACAACAAAAAACAAAGGTTATGACAGAATGCCACCAAGTAGCCATTTAGAGAGGCTTCGGCAAGTATTTAGTCCAAATTGAGTTACTCTTCAGCACTATGTCCGCTAGGTGTCACGCCCTGCACCATTAAATTGAAACATGAACTAAAATTATGAACTTTTAAAACTATTTCACGGCACCCCAAGTGAAGTAAAACCACGGCTCTTCAAATGGGCCACCGAGGCACACTCTGTGAACCACTGTTCTAGCTAATAGAAAACGTGACGTTTTAAACCACGGTTAAGAACTGAGCTGTTTAAACAGGCAATGAGGCAGATGTGACCATGTCATGTCAAACCAGAAGCTATAATGGAACACCAGAGGACATCGGATGTAATGGAAGTCAAAACATAAATCATCATGTTTTTAATAATTGCAAAGCGCTTAGAGCTTTATGGTAAGCGCTATATAAAAATGCCTAAATGAATAAATAAATAAAGCTCAGCATGCGCACCAAGATGTTTTCATTACAGCTCTCATGTCAAGACCTTTAACAGAAAAGGTTGTTTTTAACGCCCAAATAATGCTATAACAGAGCGTCATCTCTCTCCAACAACGCCCATGTATCATCAAACGTTAACCATTGGCACTTTTTTCGAGTGTACCTTCTATCAAAGCCATGTAAATGTAACACATTACACTTACATAATATAATTGTTTTTTTTTCTCTCTAGGTCTTAGATTCCATCGTATCTTTTTGTCTGATTCGTTTCCGAGTTTCCAATGAATAACTTGGTCAACAAATAGATTATCATTATTATTATTTTTTTTCTTCAATTGCAGGTCCATGGGAGGCTGGGGCCAGAACGAAGGCAACCATATCCACTGTCAGTTCACAAGTTAAGATGTTGACCTCCTGAGCTTTGACTCTAGTGCTGTACATAAATAAAATGAGAATAAACATTTCAAATAAAGCGCAAACCTTGACCTTGACCTTTGTGTCTTCACTTTCTGATATTTTATGCCTTCTCTCATAGTCTGCCTTGTTTGAGTTTACAATAACTTTGACAGCCGCCCTTCCACCACTATGTCCCCAATCTCTTACCCCATCTCTACCACCATGTCCCCAATCTCTTACCCCATCTCCACCACTCTGTCCACAAACTATCACCCCATCTCTACCACCATGTCCCCAGTCCCCAACCTCTCACCCGATCTCCACCACCATGTCCCCAATCTCCTACCCCATCTCTACCACCATGTCCCCAATCTCTTACCCCGTCTCCACCACCATGTGCCCAATCTCTCACCCCTTCTCCACCACCCTTTCCACAAACTATCACCCCATCTCTACCACCCTGTCCCTACTCCCTCAACCATCTCCACCACCCTGTCCCCGAACTATCACTCCATCTATGCAACCATGTCCCCAGTCTCTTACCCCATCTCCACCACCATGTGCCCAATCTCTCACCCCATCTCCACCCCGATGACTCCAATCTCTCACCCCCATCTCCAAGTATATGTTGGTGTATTTTTTGAAGATAGAAATGGCCTAAAACCATCACCTGTTACACACGGAACCATTTCAGTCAATATTTGATTACTCTTTAAAAAAAAATATTAAATTATCTACACGCTGTACATTTATTGTAAGCTTCTTATATACTTAAACTAAGTGTATGTCTAAAGTTTATATTACTGACATCCGACAATCACACGATGTCAAATGATAATAATAATAATGTTACAGTTACAGTGTCAAACCTTAGCTCTGAATAAAAGTCACGAGAGAAAAATAATCACATCCTATATAAGGATATTCCTTTAAAGCCAACTGCTGGTAAAAGAACTAGGGACCACATTTCGAACCAGGAAAATGGACAAATGGTTGTCGCGATCACGATCTGTCAGCCCTCATAATGGTCAACAGCAAAATAATGGGTTTGGTCACCTGGTTAGAATGCCTGTCAACAAACCTGCATTGCCAGCGTACAGGGGCAGGCACTCGGTACAATGGCAGGCACTCAGTACAATGGTAGGCACTCAGTACAATGACAAGCACTCGGTGCAGTAAATGGCGGGCACTCTGTACAATGGCAGGCACTCAGTACAATGGAAGGCACCCAGTACAGTGGCAGGCACTCAGTACAATTGCAAACACTCGGGGTAGTAAATAGCAGGCACTCAGTACAATGAACGGACTTAGTACAAACACAGGCTCTCAGTACAATGACAAGCACTCGGTGCAGTAAATGGCAGGCACTCAGTACAATGGCAGGCACTCAGTACAATGACAGGCACTCAGTACAATGGAAGGCACCCAGTACAGTGGCATGCACTCAGTACAATGACAAGCACTCGGTGCAGTAAATGGCAGGCACTCAGTACAATGGCAGGCACTCAGTACAATGGCCGGCACTCAGTACAATGGAAGGCACTTAGTACAAACACAGGCACTCAGTGAAATGGCAGGCACTCATTACAATGGAAGGCACTCAGTACAGTGGCAGGCACTCAGTACAATCACACGCACTCAGTACAATGGCATGCACTCAGTACAATGGCACGCACTCAGTACAATGGCAGGCACTCAGTACAATCACACGCACTCAGTACAATGGCACGCACTCAGTACAATGGCAGGCACTCAGTACAATCACATCACTCATCACAATGGAAGGCACTCAGTACCGTGGCAGGCACTCAGTACAATCACACGCACTCAGTACAATGGCAGGCACTCAGTACAATGGCACGCACTCAGTACAATGGCAGGCACTCAGTACAATCACACGCACTCAGTACAATGGCACGCACTCAGTACAATGGCAGGCACTCAGTACAATCACACGCACTCAGTACAATGGCAGGCACTCAGTACAATGACACGCACTCACTCCGGATTCAGAAATATTAACTGAATTCATCGTATACAAGTATGATAATAAATCTGAACTTTTATAAGACACACTTGAAATGTATTTAGTTACTGTAGCACAGTGGCGTTGATCAAGTGTTCGCTTGTAACGCCGCATGGGATTTTGTTTCCGAATAAAAAGCCGGCCAAAGACGGGCATAGTACCTTGTTTTATATCATAAAAGTATCCCCGATATAATTATCGTCAACTTGGTGCAGCTAAACACATTGTACCAGCAATCACCATTCTATACGCCCGAGATAAACATATTTTCCTAGCACTAGAAATGGTCATTCTATATGCCCTGGATCAGCGTTTCTCAACCTGTTGGGCCCGACCCCTTGGGGGTGGGGGGGGGGGGTGGTCCGTCGAACCACCCTTACACAGGGATCACCTAAGACTCATAGGGAAACACATGTTTATTAAGTAGCAGCAAAAATAATAAATAGCAACAGGCACACAAAAAAAAAACAACAAAACTTTGCTCTTGAACAGTTTGAAATAAAATTGCTGTTTACTTGAATTTAAAAAGTACATTTAATTGAGATGAAAGAACAAGGAACCACAAGTAACACTGAGAATGTGATGGCCCACTCATTCAACGAACACAAACACGCATACCGAGGGTCAAGGTTGGCATCTCAGTTCACACTTTGACACAGGGAAAACCCCACAAAGCGGTTTCCTCTTATTATCCAGAGATGCACCAAATCAGGGAATTCCCGATTTCTGACTGCTGTAGTCAGTCATGAAGAGTACAGCTCGTGAAACTAGCTCTATCCTTAATACATATCGATCATATCAAATCGCCTAAGTAATTTTCTTTTCTTTTACGGGTAATGAAAGCTTTTTCAAAATTATTCATGTCAAAGTGAACATTTTTTTTCCAGGGACATTTTGAATTTCCCCTTCACCAAGTTTTCGTCTCTGACTTATGACCTTTGAACTCTACGCCACAATCTTGAACTGAAAAATCTTTGCCTGTTCTTCAAGTAGGTTTCTCAAAGCGGTTCCTATCAGACATCACGAAAACCTTTTTCTTCTCATCCAGGGGGGGGGGCGGGGGGGAGGGGGGGGCTCATGCTTTGTCTCAACACATTTCATCCCGGAGCACCCATTTACAGCAATGTGCACAGGNACACACACACACACACACACACACACACACACACACACACACACACACACACACACACACACACACACACACACACACACACACACACACACACACACACACACACACACACACACACACACACACACACACACACACACACACACACACACACACACACACACACACACACACACACACACACACACACACACACACACACACACACACACACACACACACACACACACACACACACACACACACACACACACACACACACACACACACACACACACACACAACCACACACACACACACACACACACACACACACACCCACATTCATTGTTTCTTTGGCTGGAAGAACATGTAGATCGTGATGACGATGAGCGCCACGCATGCGCAGATGACGATGACACACACCAGGCAGCTGGTCGGCTTCATCAGCTCGTCCGGCTCGACCGAGACGCCGAAGGCTCTGTTCACGGCCTCGTCCTGCCGTTGGGATCGTCTCCTCTTTTTGTCGGAGGGCTCCAGCTCCTCCGTCTCCTGTCTGATCTGGTTGCTCCCCATGCTGCGCAGGCGCTCCACCAAGGACTGGCTGTCCCCGCTCTTTTCGGTGTCCTCCGGCTTCTTCTTCTTCGCGTTCGAATTGAATAAACTAGTCAAGACGCTGCCCTTGGCGATGTCACCCGGCTTCTTCTTCTCTTCCGAATTGATCAAGCTGGTTAAGACGCGGCCCTTTGCGATGTCACCCGGCTTCTTCTTCTCTTCCGATTTGAACAAGCTGTTTGAGACGGTGCTCGCTTCGCTGTCCGGGTCACTGAGTCTTTGGCTCCTTGGCTCATGATGGCTCGAAGCACTGGTAGCTGCCGTTGGTTGCTTCCGATCTGCTAAATCATACATCTTTTTGACCGGTTCCGGGACACGGGAATCCATGCTTAGTATACAGTAAATGTGACTTCAAACTGAAACGAACCAACTGCGTCTAGCCATACTGAATTCAATACATTTAAAACATTTTTTTTTTTTTTTTGGTACTGAGCGGTGATCAATTTAACAAGTGGTATTTAATTATTTGCCGTTATCAGCCAGACGACACAAAAGTCCTGCTGTAAGAACGTATCTCATTATTTTTTATCTTTTCGTTTTTTCCACAATGAGGAGAAAGCAAGTCAAGTTTTTGTTTGAATTTTATTTTGGGGTGGAAATTCCCGTTCAGTTTGCGCTCCTTCTCCTTCTCTGGTGTGCAATCAAACGTGACGGGCCAATCAGGTTTATCAGGGATCATGTGACCATTTGCGACCGGCGCAGCACAGAACCCTTCAGCTGACTCTGTGTAAATAGAACACGGTTGGACAATGATCTACGTCGTGTTTGTTTGTCATTCGGGACGCAAACAAAAACCTGAAACGGCGAGTATCGTGTGTAGACTACGCCTGCTGTCATTATTGGATAGAGAAATAATATCGAGGAGTCGCATATCATGAAGTCACAGAACGACATCCAGTAGTAGCAATCCCATATCCAATCGTCACAGTTTTAGCAATCGAACCGGGACAGTCAGTCTGGTGTGCGATCAAACCTGTGCAGTCAGTCTGGTGTGCGATCAAACCTGTGCAGTCAGTCTGGTGTGCACTCAAACCTGTGCAGTCAGTCTGGTGTGCGATCAAACCTGTGCAGTCAGTCTTGTGTGCACTCAAACCTGTGCAGTCAGTCTGGTGTGCACTCAAACCTGTGCAGTCAGTCTGGTGTGCACTCAAACCTGTGCAGTCAGTCTGTTGTGCAATCAATCCTGTGCAGTCAGTCTGTTGTGCAATCAATCCTGTGCAGTCCGTCTGTTGTGCAATCAATCCTGTGCAGTCAGTCTGGTGTGCAATCAAACCTGCGCAGTCAGTCTGGTGTGAAGACCATTTTCATTATTGTAGTGCACCAGCCGTTAGGGCTGCATCTTCTAAGGACGTACTGTAGATTTCCGCTAACACGATTGTCCAAATTACTCCGCAAGCTCCCCGTTAGATTCCATCAAATGACTTTCACAGTAGTCGGTTACCAATGTCATATTTCTTATGCTTGACGATGCAGTCAGATGACAACACTGACATGAGTCTTTCTCAATGGGCCAGAGCTTGCTGGTCAGGAGCAGATGACAACACTGACATGAGTCTTTCTTAGTGGGCCTGAGCTTGCTGGTCAGGAGCAGATGACAACACTGAGATTTCTTTATCAGTGGGCCAGGGCTTGCTGGTCAGGAGCAGATGACAACACAAAAATAACTCTTTCTCAATGGGCCAGAGCTTGCTGCTCAGAATCGCAGATTATTCAGCATTCTTCCGCCTGCAAGATGAACAAAAAGGACTATAGAATAATACAGGTAATACGATTGTTCAAATGTAGGCCACGAAATACGTTTCCCAATCCAATGCATGAACACAATCTTTGGCAATGATGACACGAGCTATGAACAAAGTCGTGAAACAGGGCCAGCCTCGCAGCTGATTAGAGGACACCAGGTGTTACCACATTCGTCAGCGTTTTGCTGAAATTAGACTTCACGCTCGGTTAGGGCGCCCTCGTCACAGCAGACGCCGCGTCATGGGGACACGTTCTCATTAGAGTCACAGCGAGCAATATTTTTGATCCACGTCTCGGCTGTGGCTGCACAGAGTTTCATGCAACGGCGAACAAATTTGCTATGGTAACATACGGACAGCGTGGTGTAAGGTGGGGGGGGAGGGTGGAACTATGGAGCGTGCACATACATACCTACATACATACATACATACATACCTACATGCATACATACATATATACATACATACATACATACATACATACATACCTACATACATACATACATATATACATACATACATACATACATACATATATACATACATACATACATACATACATACATACATACATACATACATGCATACATACATACATACATACATACATACATACATACATATAATTTCTCTGCTCTGATATTTGCTATACGAATACTAAGCTGGTCCGATTGCATGCGCCCCAGGGGTTTGAGAGGTGACATTAGAGGGGGGGGGGTACACGAAAAAGAAAAAGTTAAGATTGAAACACCAACTATTAGTGAAACATGTATTGTAGAGGAAGTGAGACTAAGTCAAGCTAACACACAGTGAAACATGTATTGTAGAGGAAGTGAGACTAAGTCAAGCTAACACACAGTGAAACATGTATTGTAGAGGAAGTGAGACTATGTCAAGCTAACACACAGTGAAACATGTATTGTAGGGGAAGTGAGACTAAGTTAAATTACACACAGTTAAACATGTATTGTAGAGGAAGTGAGACTATGTCAAGCTAACACACAGCTAAACATGTATTGTAGAGGAAGTGAGACTATGTCAAGCTAACACACAGCTAAACATGTATTGTAGAGGAAGTGAGACTATGTCAAGCTAACACGCAGTTAAACATGTATTGTAGAGGAAGCGGGACTAAGTCAAGTTAACACACAGTTAAACATGTATTGTAGAGGAAGTTAGACTATGTCAAGTTAACACACAGGGAAACATGTATTGTAGAGGAAGTGAGGCCAAGTCAAGCTAACACACAGCTAAACATGTATTGTAGAGGAAGTGAGACTAAGTCGAGCAAACACACAGTTAAACATGTATTGTAGGTGAATTGAGACTAAGTCAAGCCAAACAAAGACTCACTAAAGTTTCACCATCAGCCAAACGTTGTGCCACTGAGACTCTATTCTCAGCCCAAGGTCTCACCAAAACTTCACCATCAGCCAAACGTTGTGCCACTGAGACTCTATTCTCAGCCCAAGGTCTCACCAAAACTTCACCATCAGCCAAACGTTGTGCCGCTGAGACTCTAATCTCAGCCCAAGGTCTCACTAAAACTCCACCCTCCGCCAAACGCAGTCTCACTAACCTTAACCCTTAACCAACTCCCCGTACGACCCTAACATAACATTTCCCCCAAATGAAACACAAGGTAAACACGGATCACCAACCCACCTTGTCTGTTGTTGTGTCATATGTATACCACGCCATATGGCGACGTAATCAAAGTCCGCACCTAGGGGGATGAGCTAATCACTCCGAATCGATCAACTCAACTGTCCAAGCGTATAAAAACCACATTCTCCTAACCCTGGATTTTCAGAATTCGCTCCAAAGTGCAGTGCAGGAATCGTCTTGCCATACTCCAACACATCTTCCCATCCCGGAACACCACCAGCTTACAATGCAGTTACGCGGCCTGTTGGTTCTATACTTTGCAACGCTGGTGATCACACCGTCCTGTGCGATCCAGTGCGCCCAGTCCGCTATCTCCACAGCATGCGCACTTAAAAACAATGCGAATCTTCGCTTTGCCAGCGCGCACGTGTCTGGGGAAAAAGACAAAGGTTTCGCAGCGAAAAATATTCAAGACATGTGCAACGGTAATGGTGCGTACACTTCAAAGTAAGTTTTGAATTGAATAGGGTCAAAGTTTAAAATGAAAAAAAAAAAGGTAGTCGGTTTGTAAGGCAAACCAGTTATTTTTGTAAGAAAGATATATTTTAGAAATGTTTGATTAAAATTTTTTGTTCCACCACCTCACTTGTAGTGGGGAAGTAGAAACTAGCTGTGACCTTTAAACTTGGATAAAAGTAGTGGCTTTGAAATGGCTATCACAGGGGGGCTACATTAAGCTAATTGAACTGGAGTAGCTATGGGTGTGTGTTTTAGCTATAGGGAGGCTGGTGGAAGTATCTAGAGCGAAAATTTTGAGAAGAGAGAGGGATAGAGAGAGAGAGAGAGAGAGAGGAAGAGAAAGAGAGAGAGAGAGAGAGAGAGCGAGGAGCATTAGGTGAGACTAGCAATTATTAAAATATGACATTATAATTTGGTCTTATTTTAGCATTGTCCTTTTTTGGCGAGAGGTCATTAAGGTCATTATGCGCATTGGTCATTTTTTTGTACGAGTTTCTTCAGGGCATTGGTCATTTTGGGCGAGAGGTCGCTCGGGGGGTTTGGTCCTATCTGGCGAGATTTCATTTAGGGCATCGGTCCTTCTTGGGATGGCTAGTTTCTGAGCATGCAGTCATTTTCAAGTTACACATATTCATACATTTAAGTTATCCCTGGCCTCATACTGCCCTCTGGTTTAGACTTCCATAATCCGATATCCTCCAGCTACTGCAAAGATTGCAAGGGTAAACTGATCCCAGAGACATCCGTGTGCATATCTGCAAAAGTGCTGGACTACCTGGCCGAACTGGCCAAGAATGGATCTGTTACTGTGAGTCAATGTTTTTTTAAAATCAATAATCAATATTCTTTTAATCAAGAGACAACAAAAATCATAAGAATTTTTTTTTTTGAACACATTTCAAGGAAATTAAAAATTTGTAAAAACAACAACAACAGCACACTCTTCTGCTAAAAACAATTACAATATCTTAGCATACCGGTATATTATGTCTCATACAAGTAAATCAATAGATGACATATGAGGCTAAAATTCGTTTTCTCAGCGTTAGGTGATCGTATGAAAATCTTGCTCACATTGTCACTACTTGACTGATGTTCCATGACATGTACCGGTTGATTTTTTCTTTTGCGCTAGAGAAACACTGACGTGGTCATGTGTTTAAATTATTCTGGTTTAAGAATGGGTGTCTCCGTAGCAAAAAAAAACAAAACAAAACAACAAAAACAAACCAAATATGTATCTGTGTGCTGAAAATGACTTTGTAGATTGTAGTCATATAAAGGCATTGCCATTTATTTGAATTAATCATAGAATCTTATCTTATTATCTTATCTTATGTTTTCTTTTCTTATTTTAAATTATATTATATTATATTTTCTTCTTCTGATCATCATACAAGTTTAAAACAACCAAACACACACACAGACGCACACACACACAAACACACATACATTTATTTTTTTAAAAATGTATATATATAATTAAATTCACAAACACTGAGCAAAATTCCATTTTTTGTTTTGTTTTTGTTTGTTTCGTGGGCCGCCAGTGCAATGTCATGTAGTTTTTACGGACATCCATAAGTTCTTTCGGTTTATTACGGACATCCATAAGTTCTTTCGGCTTATTACGGACATCCATAAGTTCTCTCGGTTTATTACGGACATCCATAAGTTCTTTCGGCTTATTACGGACATCCATAAGTTCTCTCGGTTTATTACGGACATCCATAAGTTCTCTCGGTTTATTACGGGCATCTATAAGTTCTCTCGGTTTATTACGGACATCCATAAGTTCTCTCGGTTTATTACGGACATCCATAAGTTCTTTCGGTTTATTTCGGACATCCATAAGTTCTTTCGGCTTATTACGGACATCCATAAGTTCTCTCGGTTTATTACGGACATCCATAAGTTCTCTCGGTTTATTACGAACATCTATAAGTTCTTTCGGTTTATTACGGACATCCATAAGTTCTTTCGGCTTATTACGGGCATCCGTAAGCTCTTTCGGTTTATTACGGACATGTAATTTGATATGCGGGCTGACTGTAAATTTACAGATGGTTGGCTATTGAGGCTGCAGATCTAACCCCGTGTAAGCTAGGTCGACATGTGAGATATTTATGGCATTATTAGACCGAATGGACACGACCTACTATGTATGCTGCGATGAAAGAGTCTGTCTTGGGCGGATCAAGTCGGGGGGGTCTCTACGGAGACTGACGACGGTGGCGTCGCATGTTCTGTTTGCAGGTGAATGAGATAGCGGGCGGCTGCCACATGTGTACGTCGCTGCATTACAAAGGAAGGGCAGTTGACCTGGATACCAGGAGGAAGACAGAATACCGGGCTCTGTGCAAGTGAGTAACGTGGTGTGTAGTTTTTTTTTAAAAACACAAATAAATGCAATAGCGTTCAAGGAAAATTGTATTGTTCTAAATTATCAAAGAAGCGTAATATTTCTCTCTCTATTCGCTCTCCTCTCTCTCTCTCTCCCTATCCGCTTCTCTCTCTCTCTCTCTCTCTCTCTCTCTCTCTCTCTTCACTTTCCATATATCTCTTTCTCTTTTACCACGCCCTCTCTGTCTCTCTTGCTCTCTCTCTGTCTCTCTCTGTCTCTCTCCATCTTGCTCCTAGGTTGTTAAGAACAATTCCCAATTTATAATCCAAATTTCTTTTGGTGGCAAGGCTCTTACATAGAGAATCAGTTATCATTATCAAAACAACTTATTGTCTGGGATCATTCATAACATTCTTGATTCTTCATTAGCCATCCAATGTGTTGAATTGAAGACTTTACAGTTTTGTGTTCCATCTGTTTGAGAGGATCCTAACATATGTATTCCTCACCCCCACTACTCAGAAAATGGGGAGGAGACGCCCCGAATGAAGCAAGCCACACCCACTGTGAGTTTTAAGGAAGTACATCCATGGACGCAGCAACGCAGATGGATAACTGCAATCACGATACAACTCTAGAAATAGAAAGAACAATGAGGCAGTAACGGAACAATCTAAAAGATGGAACTCTGGCTCGTTCCTCTTCCTGTTTTATTTTTTATTATTATTATTATTATTTTTGATGAAAGTAAAATAAATATAGATAATCTTATCACGCTTTGCACACATTTAAAAAACAATCTTATTGAATGATAATATTCTTAGCTGTTAGACCACACGTTGGCAATCATGATTTCCGTTGTTTTTTTTTAAAGAAAATTTTAAATTAATGAAATGTGGTTAAAAAAGGAAAAGAAATAAAACTAACGAGACAATTTTAATATCATTAGAGCAGTGATTCTCAACCTTCCCAATGTTGCGACCCTTGAATACAGTTCCTCATGTCGTGGTGATCCCTGACCTTAAAATTATGTTCGTTGCTACTTCATAGTTATATGTTTTTGCGATGGTCTTAGTCGAGCCCTGTGTAAGGGTCGTTTGACCACCAAAAGAGTCGCGACCCACAGTATGAGAAACGCTGATAAAGTGGTTTTTTTTGTGGCAATATTACTACGATTTTTTAAAATCTTTATCATTTAAATTAAAACAAAGCAAAGAATATCTATAAAAATACACCAGAGCTTTTTAAAAAAAAAAATTCTTGCCAACCATTAGGCAAACATTTGGGTTCTTGCCGACACTTCCGTTGATTTGATTACGTCCTTTTTTTCCGCTGGGTTTTACCGTTCCTTGGTTTACTTCCTGCCTTCTAACTAACCTTGATTGTAGTCTCTCCCTTCTTTTATCACAGTCAATAATTCGTTTCTCAATATCCTAAGTATGAAGTTAATAAAAAAAACAGACAAAAAAAAAACCAAAACAAACAAACATCAATTCCTTGATTAAAGCGTTTTAGATTTTAGATTATGCATCTTCAGTCTGGGACCCATTTACCCAGAAGAGCATTGACAGGTTGGAGGCGGTCCAGCGACGAGCAGCACGCTTTGTCCTAAACCGCTACAGGAATACCTCAAGTGTTGGCAGCATGCTAGAAACACTAGGCTGGTCACCATTGGAGAAACGACGACGACAATCCAGGCTCTCCATGATGTACAAGATAAATAATGGGCTGGTCCACTGTTCCAGTATTAAACAGAAACTCGTACCTCTCCCCCATAGACAGCGACGAGGCCATGACAGGCAATTCAGGCTCATACCAGCAAGAAGCCAGTATAGGAGCTGCTCATTCCTGCCCAAGACAATCAGGGACTGGAACAATCTTTCAAAAGGAACGGTTGAGGCGACAACACTAGACACATTTGTGTCTATTGCCTCAAGCCTTCAAACCCCCAGTGCATGATTCCCTCACAAAGTGGCACTGGAAATCTGTGAAATTTCCTCATCAACACCAGGAACAGAAACATTGCAAATCCCATCTACATGCATAGGAGCCAAAATGATCAATAAATTGATCGTGGGCCCTTAAGATATAGAAGAAGAAGAAGAAAACTAGGCACACCGTCCAGCTCTGACAGTTAAGGCTGTTTATTGTTAACATGGTGTGTCGACGCGATGAATATCAAGGCGACTCCTGCGCGACGCCACTGGTGCCAAGCTGCATCATCCACAGATGGTGCTCCCTTTGGGTTATCCAGGTGCGCGGAGAAGGGCGCTTTGCTGTCCAGGGAAGCAGCTCATCCCCCTAAAAGAACAATCCCAAACCCTTGTGATTACGTCCCGAGGAGTCTACACTCTGCACCATCGTCATATTTTGAAGGACGGTGCAAGAAAAGAAGAAAAAAAAAAGAAACTATATTTTAAGGTTGCAGCTATTCGTACCCGGGTACCAGAAGTGAGAGGTTGGGTTTATTAAAAAAAAAATATTAAAAATATTATTGTTGGGTTTGTAAAATAAAATTTGGTATCAAATGAAAGATAATTGAATGGACTATATGTTTGTAAATCTAATTCGTCAGTTTAAACTAAAATAAACTACCGCAAATGACATCCGAATAAATATTAGTCTAATGGGACCCGGGTCCGAATAGCAGCGATGCGTTTCGGGTTCCTTTTGAATAAATGCTATATAGTGGCTACGTTGAGTCTGAGCTGTGCTGTAATAGTGGCTACATCTTTGCATTTTGATACATTTCTTGTTGGTTGTGAGGCAGAAGTGCGATGTCGTCTGCAAGGTTTAGGTCATCAAGGTATCCAATGTATCCTGTTCGTCTTTTTTTTTCTGTGGATTCTTTCATTATCCAGTCAATGGCAAAGATGAAAAGGAAGCGGGGACAGTAGACATCCTTGCCTGATTCCTATTTCCACTTTAAAGGCATTGGTGAGCCTACCTTCGTGTACCATCCTGCTCTTCATTGGTGAGTCTACCTTCGTGTACCATCCTGCTCTTCATTGGTGAGCCTACCTTCGTGTACCATCCTGCTCTTCATTGGTGAGTCTACCTTCGTGTACCATCCTGCTCTTCATTGGTGAGTCTACCTTCGTGTACCATCCTGCTTGTCATTGGTGAGTCTACCTTCGTGTACCACCCTGCTTGTCATTTCTTCATAAGAACTCCGAATGTTACTGACCAGTTTTTCTGGTCCTAACAAATAATGCTGGAGCAGTTTCCACAAGGTTTGTCGAACCAGGCTAATCGATAGACTGTTCTACCATTTTTCGCATTGTTTGAATTTGTTCTGTGGATGATCTGTTCAACTCGAAGTGGCGTGTCGATCAGGTCCTTCATTCTTTTCAAAATAACGCTTTTGAAGACTTTTCCTGGCACTGAAAGCAATGTACTTCCCCTGTGGTTTGAACAATAGCTAAGATTGTCTTTCTTTGGTATCTTGACGAGGTTTCCTTCTTTGCAATCTTTTGGACCTCTCTCTCTTCCTCTCTCTCAAATAGAGGGTGAAGCATGTTGACCATACTGTATGTATATCAGCTCTTAGCCGGTCTAGATGCTTTCCCAAATGTGAAGCTTTTCTTTAACCTTCGCTATTTCTTCCTTTTTTTTGTGTGGGGGCGGGAAAGGGGGGGGGGCGCACTGTCTTCTAACCAAAAATTATAGCTATTTTTTAAAATTTGAAACTGCCTTTTTTCTTTGCTAATTTATTAAAAAAAAATAGTAATCAAAGTATCGCGAAATACATTTTTTATGTTACATTATTTGACATTGTTTTAAACAAATGATGTTTGCTTGTTAAATAACGACACGGCAAGGAGGCGCTAAGTGTCATGGTAGATCGTTAATTATTTTAACAAAGCGTTATTTACGAAACGAACATTTTATTTATTTTGTGGGGATAAATTTAAATTTGCCGAACTTACGCCATTTTTTTTTCTTTTATTCTGCCTCCCCATTGGTCGATAGCCACTTCCTCTGTGTTTACCTACTGGCTATCTTCCCATACAGTCTCCATGACATGAAAGCCTAAGATGTTGTTGTAGCCGAGCGACGAACCGTATCCCGGAGGCCCTCGTCTACAATTGTGTTTACTTTTCGGTTGACAGAAATTTCTTCCTTGATCTGTTACGGGAAATCAATTAATTCCTGACAAACACAGAATATCATTATACCGTCTAAAATCTCGACAATTTGACTGCGATGTGTTGTTGACTTTACGTCCTCCTTGACGCGCCCATTTAATGCCAAGAGTATGTGTGCTTTTATCAATCTGTTGATAAGTTGTCTCTTTTTCCTTTTCAAATGCATTTCACGTCAATCCATAATCGTGGGTGATTGAAATAAAAACAAAAATGTGAACATCCTCTTTAAAAGTCACAGTGGTTTAAGGTCGACAACCATTAACACCTTAACACATTTTTGTACAGTCAGCACGTTGGAACAATACCGTGTTGATATAATTACGACTTAAAGTAGAGTGCGTGTATTTTTTCTAGCACGTCTATATGTGACGTCATTTTCCTGCACGTCTATATGTGACGTCATTTTCTTGCACGTCTATATGTGACGTCATTTTCTTGCACGTCTATATGTGACGTCGTTTTCTTAGTTTCACTGGCAATAAACGTAAGATTACCAAAGCACCAAGACTTGTATAGAGGTCACATGGGACACCATTCGATTTGATTGCTTTCATTGGATATGTGGAGGGGCAAAAGATACAAGAGGATAGATTGGCAGAGTCAATATTGATGTGAGACGTAGCCAACAGGATAGATTGAGCGAATCGATGTTAATGTGAAACATACACAAGAGGATAGATTGACCGGATCAATGTTGATGTGAAACATACACAAGAGGATAGATTGACCGAATCAATGTTGATGTGAAACATACACAAGAGGATAGATTGACCGAATCAATGTTGATGTGAAACATACACAAGAGGATAGATTGACCGAATCAATGTTGATGTGAAACATACACAAGAGGATAGATTGACCGAATCAATGTTGATGTGAAACATACACAAGAGGATAGATTGACCGAATCAATGTTGATGTGAAACATACACAAGAGGATAGATTGACCGAATCAATGTTGATGTGAAACATACACAAGAGGATAGATTGACAGAATTAATGTTGATGTGAAACATACACAAGAGGATAGATTGACCGAATCAATGTTGATGTGAAACATACACAAGAGGATAGATTGACCGAATCAATGTTGATGTGAAACATACACAAGAGGATAGATTGACCGAATCAAGTGAATATCATTTAGTTTTCAATACTTCAAGATTTGCTAACCGACGATGTTAAAATTAAGACATCTTATAGCATTTAATCAAGTTATCTATAAACAATACAACTAAATTTGGGTCATCATTAAAAGCATTAAAAGCAATGTTTGAAACTGTTCTTTTAAGTTTACCCCAGCAACGATTTAATTAAACCGGCTCTGAGAGACAAAAACATCACTTATCCGCCATCTTTAACGAAAATACAATCTCAGCGAAACTTAGCAAATTAAATGAATAAAAATTTGATGAAAAAGGAATCAAATCTCCTCGAAATCCCGCCGTACGAGAGGTCTAGTTTCTTTAATGACCATTCTTAACAATAAAAAAAATCTTGCAGACAAAGCCGTCTTACCAATGACAACATCTCGCTGACACGAGAAGATCGAATCTCGTTAAGATCTAGTAACCACAAACATGAAGCAGACTCAAGTCATAACCAGTGTTAACGCTACACTCTCTGCAACCAACACTATAACTGAATTTGTAAAGATCCCGCCACATATATTTCGGGCCGTCGAGTTTCTCATCTCTAGCCACGACCTCGCTGTGCTGACCACAGTAGTGGACACATGGATCGCCTACATCATCGCCGTCCTGGCGCTGGTCAACACAGTGATTGACATCGTCGTCTTCTACCAGCTCGGCTACAAGGACACCACCAGCATCACCATGACGGGCATAGCCCTCTGGGACCTGCTCAAACTGTCCTGTGTGTTGATCATCAAGTGTTATGGCCCCATGGGGCTGGTCAGTCCCGCACTCGGCAAATCCTGGGAGAGCGTTACGTTTCCGTCCATGACCTTCCTTCAGTTCATTTCCAGCAACGTCGCTTACGTCATTGCCGGATACGTCGCCATCGAAAGATGCCTTTGCGTTAGCATACCTTTCAAGGTCAAAACAATTCTGACGCCAAAGTTCACGGTCATTATTCTCATGGGGATTTCAATCACAGTCTTTGTGTCCCTTATGCCAATGATGATGATCTTTGAGTTTGTGTGGATCTTCAGTGAAGAGTACAACGCGACCATCGCCATATACCAGTACTCGCCCTTCTACTTCCAACATGGCGGGGATTTCTTGAGGAGTTATAAAACATGCAATTTTCTGTATCCTTCCTTGAGCTTCGTTGCCATGGTGACATCAACCGTCATCATAGCGAGTAGCCTCTACAAGGCGTCGAGATTCAGAAACAGGAGCGCTTCTATCATTCACGCACTTGGCAAAACTAAAAGTCAACCGGAAATGACGACTAGAGACAAGAAGACTGTGAAGATGCTCTTTGTGGTCATCTTGATCTACATCTTCTGCCTGGCCCCACGCTTCGCCCATTTCATGGCCACGCTGCTGGTGAGCGAGTACTACTATCTAAGGTACTACCACAACATCTTCTGGGTCATTGTGTACATGGTCGTCTTTCTGGACATCGTCAATGCCGCCAGTCATTTCTTCGTGTTCTTTGTAATGGGGACCAGCTTCAGGAAGACATTCAAGCAGACTTTCTTCAGAGCAGACATCATGGGGAAAAACAAAATTCAAGCTTCAGTTAGTGTACGGCCATAATGTTCCACAACGTTTAAGGAGATGTTTTAGTTTATGAAAATGTATAAAAAATAAGGATATGTTGAAAAAAAAATCAAACAATGTGATGCATATTGCTAAGTCCTGAAAGTCCTTTGGAAGGTATCCCATTGAAAGGAGAAGAGAGAAGGGTTTTTTTTTTTTACGATGTGTATTTATTTAACTTTTACTTCTAAAATAGTCGAGTTGTTTGTTAGAAGCGATATTCAATTTTTTTTTGTGGCTTATTCCCGAAAAGGAATATTAAAATGTGTATGCCGACCAAAGCACGGTAACGGTCATATTTTTATTTAGACTTTCGTCGGCAGGTCTCAAAAGGGCCGACGACTCGACCCTTTGTTGGCACTGAGAGGGAAGAGAGTTTTGTCAAGCGATATTTCAAAACAGGTTTCCGTGAAAATTTGAAAGAATGTGTTGTCATCGGCAAAGAGTCTATGTGCCACGTCTCAGCTCGGTAGTTTGACGTGAAGTGGGTCGATTAGCCGTCCAAAGATTTTTTGGCACAAACCCATAAGAAGCACATGAACAAAAGTGAAGTTAATAGAAGATTTTAGAAAAAAAAAATCAAGTGAATAACAAAAAAAACAACAACAACAAAAGAAAAAGAGAACAACTCCATCCAGCTCCAACAATAAATACAGTGACCTATTCATTAAATTTTGACTTTTTGATTTTTTGAAAAATATATGTGTCATTGATAAAGTATTGATCGATTCAGAGCCATTATTGCAAAAGTCTTAGGAAAAAACATTGGACAACGAAAAACAAAATAACTTAATTGAAAAGAAAAGAAAAAAAAAACAAATCCGAGATTTAATGAAATACATTTTCTGCGTGATTCAAAATTATACAAATGAAAACTGACATGGGTCCATTATACCTTGGTGAAGTATACCTAAATCATACATACCTATCAATATGAGCGAATGAAACATAAAACTAACATACCAGTATGATATATAAATATATCTAAATAAAACTTTCTTGAATTAAATACACTTTAATCAAACGTACCTATTTCGAAAATAACTGAATTATACATACCTGAATCAAATCTACCTGGATCAAATCTACCTGGATCAAATAGAGCTGCATAAAAATACTTGAATAAAACATACCTAAATAAAACATACCTGGATCAAACATACCTTATTTAAAAAAATACCTGGAAAGCCATACATTAATCAAGCACACCTTAATCAAAGGTACCTATCTCAGATGCAACTCACTCAGAGCTACGTTAATGAAACATACCTATTTGAAGCATACCTGAATCAATAATTAGAGCGAGTGCTGCTGACCGGTGACATTTCATACCATTCAGAGACAGTTGTTTTTTCCCTTTTCGCACTTTTTCCTTTAATAATCATTGATGACGTGTGTCACGGTCCTCTAGGATATCCAGTACATTTATGTTATGAGTTGTGGTTTCCACGGTGGACAATACTAGCTTTGGAAAATGTTACAGTCAAATTAGAACTGATGATACTTTGGAAGGTATCCCAGACAAATTAGAACTGATGATACTTTGGAAGGTATCCCAGACAAATTAGAACTGATGATACTTTGGAAGGTATCCCAGACAAATTAGAACTGATGATACTTTGGAAGGTATCCCAGACAAATTAGAACTGATGATACTTTGGAAGGTATCCCAGACAAATTAGAACTGATGATACTTTGGAAGGTATCCCCGACAAATTACGACTGATGATACTTTTGCAGCTTGGCTTCAATAAATGGTAAGCCCTTCGACCGTTTCCCCCGATACAATTTTTATAAGTAGTTAGAGGTGACGAGAGATCCAGAACGAGTCAATAAGCCAGTCATGTTTGACTTTCCTTAAGAGGTAATACAGTAGTAAGTTTGAAATGTCTTATGAGGTAATACAGCAGTAAGTTTGGCGTGTCGCATTAGTAAATAAAACAATCATGTTTGACTTGTGTCAAGAGTTAATAAGTCATTCATGTTGGACTTTTCTTAAGAGGCAATAAAGCAGTAAGTTTGGCGTGTCTCGTGTGTAAATAAAACAGTCATGTTTGACGTGTCTCATGAGGTAATACAGCAGTAAGTTCGACGTGTCTCATGAGGTAATACAGCACTAAGTTGTACGTGTCTCACGAGGTAATACAGGAGTAAGTTTGACGTGTCTTATGAGGAAATACAGCAGTAAGTTTGACGTGTCTCACAAGGTAATACAGCAGTAAGTTCAACGTGTCTTATGAGGTAATACAGCAGTAAGTTTAACGTGTCTTATGAGGTAATACAGCAGTAAGTTTAACGTGTCTTATGAGGTAATACAGCAGTAAGTTTGACGTGTCTCACGAGGTAATACAGCACTAAGTTTGGCGTGTCTTATGAGGTAATACAGCAGTAAGTTCGACGTGTCTTATGAGGAAATACAGCAGTAAGTTTGACGTGTCTCACGAGGTAATACAGCAGTAAGTTTGGCGTGTCTTATGAGGTAATACAGCAGTAAGTTCGACGTGTCTTATGAGGTAATACAGCACTAAGTTCGACGTGTCTTATGAGGAAATACAGCAGTAAGTTTGACGTGTCTCACGAGGTAATACAGCAGTAAGTTTGGCGTGTCTTATGAGGTAATACAGCAGTAAGTTCGACGTGTCTTATGAGGTAATACAGCAGTAAGTTCGACGTGTCTTATGAGGTAATGCAGCAGTAAGTTCGACGTGTTTTATGAGCAAATACAGCAGTAAGTTTGACGTGTCTCACGAGGTAATACAGCAGTAAGTTTGACGTGTCTTATGAGGTAATACAGCAGTAAGTTCGACGTGTCTCACGAGGTAATACAGCAGTAAGTTCGACGTTTCCCATGAGTTAATAAGACAGTCATGTTTGACATGTCTCAAGAGGTAATACAGCAGTAATTTCGACGTTTCCCATGAGTTAATAAGACAGTCATGTTTGACATGTCTCACGAGGTAATACAGCTGTAAGTTTGGCGTGTCCCACTTACCACTTGTAAGGCATCAAAAGCAGGCAATGTACTGTTGTGATTGTAACACACATCATTTGTACTCATGATGTCTGCAACAAATTTACACTCAATTCATTTCTCATGTCTGACTCATCTAATCTCAATTCATTTCTTATGTCTGACTCACCTAATCTCAATTCATTTCTCATACTCACCTACTCTCAAAATATAATCCACAACCTCCAAAGTTATAGATGAAATATTAGTTTCAAAATGTTACTTTCCGAGAAACTTGAAAAATCGTTTTAAAAAATTTTACTCTATGTTAAATTATGTTTAATGAATGATATTATTATTTTATGAAAAATTATATTTCTACAAAATTTTCGCTTTTTCAAGAGATGTAATTGCTGAAACATTTCCATTGACAATATTAATTCGTTTTAAAAAAAAATAAAAAAAATTAATACTTATCATAGAAGTTTTTTTAACATTGTTTACTCTGATTGTTATTATAGTTAGTATTAATGAGCATGTCAGCAAAGATAAAATCGGTATTTCAAAAACGAATTAATTTTTTAAAAAAATGAGAACAAGTCTTGTTAATGCCAAATTAAAGCTTTAATAATAGTAAACGTTTTTTAAAATTAGTTTTGACGTACGTGAAATCTCAGTGGAAATCGTCCAATTAAATGAGTAGACCTGCCAATTATAAAACTAAATTGATGACATCATCCATGTCGTTTTAGCTCAGTAAAGATTTTCTGTTTGAACTGAAATACTCTCAAAAAGATATGTCAGTGACCCATTAGCTGTGTTTAGAGAGTGATTAGCTCTTGTCTAGTCAAGGTGATAATCTCCAACCAACTTTGGATAAATTGGCTGCGTTATAACTATCTAAGACCGAAATATTATGGGAAAATTATGGGAAATGAGGACCCTTACAGTCGTGTGAAGGATAGACAAAACACATCTTGGATTCATTACGAATAGATTGTGACAGTGTTAAGTAATTGTTCCGCCACACTCACTGTGAATTACTTAACAACAGCGGTGGAAAGAAGTTCTGATATTTTCTGTTAAAATTGCAGTCGAATGTACTTGGTAGCAGATATCATTCCTCAATTATGTTAACAATAGTTCCCCCCAAACTGTATTGATAGTTAACTGTTTCTACTGTGATCGGTTAAACTATAACCCACGAAGAGAAAGCTTTGCCCAAGATGCGAACTTAGCCTTCACGGCAGTACGGTTCTATACCAATAAGTGTCACTTTTATTTTTAACGTTTCAAGTCTTTCACCGCAACGAATTTTTATGCGCTCATGTGGAGAATCAAATTAAAAAAAATTTAAATAACATAATGATAGACACAAAAGACAAAATTGGTTAAAAAGCAACAAAAAAAAAAAAAAAAAAAAAAAAAAAAAAAAAAAAAAAAATAAAAAAAAAAAAAAAAAAAAAAAAAAAAAAAAAAAAAAAATTTAACAATTTTATCAAGAGGTTACAGGTTCAAAACTAGAACGGTTTAAACAATTTTCCATATTTTCAAAAAAAAAAATATTTTCAAACTGAACTCGGGTAAGAACTTTGAACCAGACATATTGATTGATATAGGAAAGGTAAGTCCCGTGGTAATTGAAAATCAACTATTCTATTTCATCGTATTTGAAAACGCCTCACATTTTACACGTCAATATAGTTCTTTAAAAAAAAAAATTTTTTTTTTTACAAATGTGAGTGCGTGACAGCTAGAGGGCAAAAAATGTCTTAGCGCTATATCAAACCAGAAAGAAACGGTTCTTCTTCAAAAAAAAAAAAGAGTAAGAAATGTGATTGCCACGGCTAGTGCATGCCTGTGAGCGTCACCATTATGTTTCACAGGGGTTTAACTGTTCAACCGGCAGTCGGTCGCGCGTACGGCAGTGTGACATATTTGAAACCTCAGTTTATTATTTTCCATTAAGGCAAGCTTAGATTTCGGTCGTTGGAATCCATCAAATAATAATATCTTTATGATAGTGGCAAGAATTATCAAGACATTTACTAACATGTTTATCTTTAATGATATCTTGTGTCTGGTTGGTTCACAAAAAAAAAGAAAAAGAGAAAGAATGACATAAACATTTATTGTTCTCATTGTCGGGCAGTCAGTGAGTGTCGCCACAGCAGGCATTGACTCAACAAATATATTCTCACGTACTGGAAAGACTTTACTTTCGCATCACTTTTAGATCCAGTTTTTTTTATTTAGTCAAAATTTTGTTTAAATTTCAATTTATGTCTACATTTAAGCCAAAAATTGAGAAAGTTATTTATGTCTACATTTAAGCCAAAAATTAAGAAAGTTAATTTATTTGCGGATTCTAAGTAATTTAAATTGTCGAAATATTCCCTCTCCTTCATGACTTACAATAGCAATTTTACAAGATTTAATTTCAAAGTTACATTTTTCTTAATTATTTTTAGACCTCTTTGGTAAAAATATTTTGAACACACACAACCTTGATTCAAAATCAGGAACTTCTTATATAAAATAGATTCCTCACGCTGTAGTAAGAATCGACTGCATTTACAGCCCTGGGTATAAATTTTAAAGGAGAAAATTGAAGATGTCTGCAGTGAGCATATTCGTAATCGAGAACGTTACCCTTGGTATCGATATCACATTATCGGGTCGAGTACCTACAGATTCGAGTATCCTAAATCCAAGTGACGTGGTTATTTCCAATGAAGCGTTCGCGCTGATTTCTACGATCGTCGACCTCTGGCTTTGTCTCACAGTCTCCTTCGTCGGCGTCTGGACCAACGTCCTTGACATCGTGACCTTCGCCAAGATGGGCTTCAAGGATACCGTCAACATCACCATGACGACGATCGCCTTCTGGGATCTGATCCGCGTCCTCTGCGGGCTGGCCCACCGGTTGTACGGCCCGATGGCCTGGGTCTTCCCCGCGTTTGGGAAATCCTGGCAGAACATCACGGTCACCAACCTGGTCTACCTCCACGTCATCTCCGGAAACGTCTCGTACGTCATAGGTGGCTACGTAGCCGTCGAACGCTGCTTCTGCGTGTGCTTCCCTTTAAAGGTGAAAACGCTGTTGACCCCAAAGCTGACCTCGTTCGTTTGCGTGACGCTGTCAATCCTTGTTTTCGTATCGTTATTGCCGATACTCCTGGTCTTTGAGTACCGGTGGGTCTACACAGCTCAGTATCAGACCGTCATAGCGGTGTACCAGTACACACATTTCTACAGCGTCCATGGTCAAAAATTTATGGAGGGCTACAAGTACCTTGGGTTCATCTACCCCGTCCTGAGTCTGACCGCCATGGTCTTCAGCACAGTGGTCATCTCCTACAAACTCCAAAGGGCGTCACGGTTCAGAAAGGGGGCCTCCGCGGGGTCGAAACCGGGAACCCAAGACCGCGGTCCGTCCGAAGTGACCACGCGGGACAGGCAGGTTATCACGATGCTGCTGGTGGTCATCGGCGTCTACATCGTGAACCTGGTGCCGCGGGTCGTCCACTTCATCGCGATGCTGCTGGAGCCGGAGTACTACGTGCTCAAGTATTACAACAACATCTTCTGGGTCATCGTGTACGTCATCTTCGTGCTGGACTTCGTCAACGCGTCGGTCAATCTCTTCATCTTCTACTACATGAGCACCAAGTTCAGAGCCTGCTTCGTGAAAATATTTCAACCCATGTGTCTTAGTGGGAAGGCTTAAGAGGCATCTTCAATGACCGCTTTCCTGAAGTTTAAAACCGGGGCGCGAGAGAATAAACAGTGATGACTCTTTGAATTAACTCATCTTTTTTGAGTGGTTGTTATTCGGGAAACAAAAAAAAAAACATTGGATGGTAAGTTTTTTTGAAGGAAAGAAAGACAACGCATGCAATGAACGTTTCTGCAAAATGGCTTCTTGCGCTAAATTTCAAAACAATTTAAAAAATATAGTACTATATTAGCTCATCGGCTTGGAGGCCGTGTCTAGTTTTTCTACTGCAGCTACGCTAAACAGTAACGTCATAAATACATTTCAAAATAAATGAATAATTGTATTTGTCAATCGTTTCAAGGTTGATGTATATGAGAGTTTTATTCTAGCTCAAAAATTTTTGTAGGCAAATCCCGATTTCTTTTCGTGAATACGTGCTCTGGGGTTTGTTTACTGTTAACTTTCAAATGAAATTGCAATTTTCCAAATATGGGTACAAGTTGCAAAAAAAATATTTTTTTTTCTTATCATATTAAGGATATTTACAAAATTTAAATATTGACGATAGTTCAATACCTCTTAATCGTGTGAATATTTGTGGATTTCAAGTTAAAAGAGAATACAAAAAAAAAAAAAATATTTTAACATTGCAATTGATTCTTGCTTTTGTTTCGTTAAATTTGTTACCATTAATTTTGTAAATGTCAATTACCGATTTAAAAAGCACAGCGTGATTCCCCAACCTGTTGTTACGGAAGGTTACAGAAATATCACTGTTCAGTAACATTGATTGGTTTTGCATGAGTGCACAACTTAGTAAGCTCAGCTACATTGACTTAACTTAAATTAAAAATAATAATGTTTGGCAGCCTGGATTCAAGCTGACGGACACCCTCCCCACCCCCACCCACCCGTCTCTGTGTAGTCGTTTCTATTTCCTTAGTTGTATTATATAATTGGCTGATCCATCAACATCGTTTTATACATGGATGAAATTAATAAACATCACAGGGGGCGTAGCTCGCTTGCTTAAGGGGGCGTCTTCTCCTCATTTTCTGAAAAAGGAGGGGGGTGGGGGGTGGTGGATCAAATAAGTAAGACTCAATGCAAAATTTAAATGATTAAATTCAACATATTGAGTGGGGCATCTGGAGATGGTACTGAGTGGGACATCTTCAGATGACATGGAGTGGGACATCTGGAGATGGCATTGAGTGGGACATCTGCTAGACAATAAAACATTTTGATAATGAGATTCTATGTAGGAGTATTTTTTAAAAAATCGGAAAATTGTGCTCATCAATGAGAGACGGAGAGAAAGAGAGAGAGAGAGAGAGAGAGAGAGGGAGAGAGAGAGGGAGAGGGAGGGTAAGAGAGATAGAGAGAAAGAGGGGAGGGTAAGAGAGAGAGAGGGGGAGGGTAAGAGAGAGAGAGGGGAGGGGAAGAGAGAGAGAGAGAGAAAGAGAGAGAGAGAGAGAGAGAGAGGGAG
>CAXITT010000833.1:39392-86445 GCA_964033795.1 Lymnaea stagnalis | reverse complement strand
TTTTTAAAATGATGTTTAAAAAAAATGTTCAAATTTTTTTTTTTTTAAACCGAGAACAAAAAAAAAAAAAAAGTAGACCTATATCTTTAGTTCAGACACACATAATATTGATTCTAATTTAATAAGCATTATTTAAAGGTAACATTTGATTATTTTTAACAAAGTTCAAATCAGTATAAAATAAAAACCAAATAATGTTCCAAAAAAAAAAAAAGTCAAATATTTTTTTCTCCTGCACCGTCCAGACGGTCAGTGCCCGGCTGCCTCCAAAGCCATGGCCTGCGCCCTGCTTGAGAAAGCCAACGCCGGTGTCCTCAGCTTGGCCAAGGTCCACCCATCCGGTGTGCAGGACAACGCCTTCGCCTACAACAACATCAGGGATATGTGTAACGGCCTCAAGGCGTCGAGATCCCAGTAAGTCATCAGCCATCGTTGTCAGCGATCAGCCGTCCCAGCGATTCATTCATCATTCATTACAGTGGTGCATCAATCATCCATTCATTCCAGTGGTGCAGCAATCATCCATTCATTCCAGTGGTGCATCAATCATCCATAAAAGATTTCAATTGTTAAAATTGGTAGCAAAATTTATTCGACCAATCAGTTCTCAGTATTTAAACTTGAATTTAAGGGGAAATAAGAATAAAGATATTGAACAAATGATTTTTAAGTATTACTTCCCTTAGGTTTGTATTTTTCTGACAACGATGAATGTTGCATGGTTCTCTAACTAGAACCTATGTTAGGATGGGAGAGTCCGTCTGTGTTAGGATGGGAGAGTCCGTCTGTGTTAGGATGGGAGCGTCTGTCTGTGTTAGGATTGAAGAGTCCGGCTGTGTTAGGATGGGGAGTCTGTCTGTGTTAGGATGGGAGAGTCCGTCTGTGTTAGGATGGGAGAGTCCGTCTGTGTTAGAATGGGGGAGTCCGTCTGTGTTAGGATGGGAGAGTCCGTCTGTGTTAGGATGGGAGAGTCCGTCTGTGTTAGGATGGGAGAGTCTGTCTGTGTTAGGATGGGGGAGTCCGTCACTGGCAACAGTATTCTAAAGACTTTTAAAATTACCATTTTCCCCTCCCCTAGTTAAGTATCTTATTTTTTTGAAAAATAACTTTTTCGCTCTTTGACCTTCGGTAACAAATATTATAAAGTAAATGGCTATGTTAAAACAGTTGCTATAATATTTCGGCTACATAAAATCTATGACTATATCTGTGCACCGATATCTCCCCCCTCAGCTACTCGTGCTCAACATGCCCAACTGGCACACCAGGTGGCACCGTGTGTTTGACCCACAATCTGCTCAGCTACTTGACCACACTGGTCAGCAAAGGGAAAGTCATCGTAAGCAAGCTATTTAACATTTCAAAAAAATAATATATATTTTTTGACCAGGCAGAAGCCGTGCCAGGTGGTGTCACACACAATAGTCTTACTTATGATACACATCACCGCGTGACCACTTTACAAATCATGTTGCACCTATTTCGTTGTTGTGGCATTGGTATGAAAATATAAATTCTCTAATTAATCCTTCCGTCACTTACTTGATCTAGCGCCAACCTAAGACACTTCCGGTTAAACGAATGGTTTGGTCACGTGACATTTCAGCCGGCGAGCCGGTTAGGATTAAACGAATCGCGTGGTCACGTGACATTTCAGCCGGCGAGCCGGTTGGGATTAAACGCATCACGTGGTCACGTGACATTTCAGCCGGCAAGCCGGTTGGGATTAAACGAATCACGTGGTCACGTGACATTTCGCGGAGAAAATCATTTTTTCGTGACCGTATCATTATTGAATACAAAAGATCGATGAGGTTATCATGATATCCACTGTAGGCTCTGGAACACCTTGTAGAATTTGAACAAATCGACAGCCTTATAAATGCTGTTTTTTTTTTAAACAAATAAACCGCTATTTCTCTTTTGTTTCGTAAAATCGTGGCCAGCAATGAGAAACACCAGTTTCCAAAATTTTAACACGCCATACGGAAGTGGTCGGCAACGCCAAACCACGGCCTATTGGAATAAAATATAGAACTGAAACGAGACAAGTGAACACTGTAGCTTGACAGACGTGGTTAAAGTTATTGGGGGGGGGGGAGGACTTACTGGTTAATTTATGGGACCTAACATTCCCCAGCAAAGGTTTCTCATTGACCTGAAAATTCTGTCATAACCACGTACATGTGTGTGCTTTCATTGAAACGATACCCTTAATGCGATACCCTTATCAGGGGTTATACAGGGGGAGGGGGGGCGGGCCGCGTACACAAAGCCTGGCTTCCGGCGATAGCAAGACAAGATGATATTTAAAAAAAATAAAAATTAAGACTTTTTTTTGGTATTCACTTACCTGAAAGTAGCATCTTATGCTGTTGCCCTAGATGCTGGGACCACTTACAATGGTATCAGCATCTTCTGTAACTTTTGTGTAACTGAATTTTTTTTAAAAAAAGGCCACATGCTCGTTCATCGTGCCATACTGTAACCGGAAGTCGTGTGCGGTTGTTGCGTTTTTGTAACACGAGTAGGTCCATCTTTTAAAAAAATAAATGTCCATCTCTGTTTTTTTAATTAATTTTTGTTTAACTGTACCACAGGTCAACGAGCTAGCCGGCGCCTGCCACACGTGCGGTTCCAGACATTACAACGGTCAAGCCGTCGACCTCCATAACGACGCCAGGTCCAATGAGTACCTCAGTACTTGCACGTGAGTAGAGGCTCTTGTGAAATGCCTAGATCAGTAAAGGGTATTTTATTGTGCAGGGCGTCGTGCAGGGTGTCCTGCAGGTCGTCGTGCAGGGCGTCGTGCAGGGTGTCCTGCAGGTCGTCGTGCAGTGTGGCGTGCAGGGTGTCGTGCTGGGGACGTGCAGTGTCGTACATGGTGTCCTGCAGAGTGTCCTGCAGAGTGTCGTGAAAGTTCCGGCGAGATGTCATTGAAAGTGTTGGCCAATATGTCATGGATATAGTCAGGCAAAATTACACGGAAAGCGTCAGGCAAGATGTCATTGAAAGTGCTGGCCAATATGTCATGGAAAATGTCTAGCAAAATGCCATGAAGGGTCGCGCAAGATGTCACAGAATGTGTCGGGAAAGATGTCACAGAATCTATCGGGCAAGATGTCACAGACTGTGTCGGGAAAGATGTCACAGAATGTGTCGGGCAAGATGTCACAGGATGTGTCGGGAAAGATGTCACAGAATGTGTCGGGAAAATATGTCACAGACTGTGCCGGGAAAGATGTCACAGAATGTGTCGGGCAAGATGTCACAGAATGTGTCGGGCAAGATGTCTCGGAAATGTTATATTAAGCTATGATAATTTAGCCTAAATAGTCATTGTCAATGGTAATTACAGATTAACCAATGTATAGCTCTTCATTTCCAAAAAAATTACACATGGCTGATTTTTCTTATAAAAAAAAAAAAAGATGACTTTATATTTTGCAAAGAAAAATTTATAAAATCTGTTTCAAAGCTATGGGCCACGCTATTTTTTAGATATTTTTGTTGTTGTTGTTTTGATGACGAAATTATATGTCATGAAGAAAAAATTTGATTGTCTGTTTTATTGGCGTATGCCAACAGTGCCATGAATGGCTGGGGCCAGAACGAGGGCGATCACATCCACTGTCAGTTCTATGACTGAGCACACACTGCTGTCAGTTCTATGACTGACACACACACACTGCTGTCACCGGACTCAACAAACCCCGGACGAAATGTAACTTCGTGCTTCTCAAACCTTCAGCAAGCACAGGGAACCAACATTTTTGTATTTTCACAGGACTTTGAAAAAAAAAAAATACTAAATCCATCAATGCATGCTTTTTTGACATTTGTTTGAGTTCGTAAATTTTAATGTCACACTTGTCATTGTTGTGATTCGTGATGCTTCTTAATCTTTAATTTGTATAAGTGTGATGTAACTGGTCCAGTCCTGTTTATTTTGTACCCGTAGCGTTGTTAGCCCGTGTGTGCCTTCTGTTTGACCTGATAAGCAGGCTGTTGACTCGTCGCGCTGTTTAATGAACAGACCTGTCAGGCTGTTTTGCTGTCAACCCAGCCGGGTGCCTGCGTAAACCAATGTCAGTCATTTAAGTGCGCTGTTAAACTACTGAGCCACATGAAGATCGGGTGCCCTACTGGTTAAACTATTGACCCAAATGAAGATCGGGTGCCCTACTGGTTAAACCATTGACCCAAAATGAAGATCGGGTGCCCTACTGGTTAAACCATTGAGCCACATGAAGATCGGGTGCCCTACTGGTTAAACTATTGACCCAAATGAAGATCGGGTGCCCTACTGGTTAAACTATTGACCCAAATGAAGATCGGGTGCCCTACTGGTTAAACTATTGACCCAAATAAAGATCGGGTGCCCTACTGGTTAAACTATTGACCCAAATGAAGATCGGGTGCCCTACTGGTTAAACTATTGACCCACATGAAGATCGGGTGCCCTACTGGCCATTGGTCGTCTAATTCATCCACGTGCTCTGTTAGCAAATTATTAATGTCATTCATTCAGATGCAGTTTTAGGCATTCCTCATGTCATTCTTTCAAGTGCCCTGGCAGCTATTCGTCACATAATTATTTCAGGTGCCCTGTCAGCCATCAGCCATGTCATGTCATTCAGGTTCCCTGTTAGCCATTATCCATGTCATTCTGTTGCCCTGTTAGCCATTAGCCATGTCATGTCATTCAGGTTCCCTGTTAGCCATTATCCATGTCATTCTGTTGCCCTGTTAGCCATTAGCCATGTCATGTCATTCATTTTCCCTGTTAGCCATTAGCCATGTCATTCCGTTGCCCTGTCAGCCATTAGCCATTCAGATTCCCTGCTAGATGTTGGTCCTATCATCTATTAACAGGTCATGTCTGTCCGACACCCAGCTCATTTACCTTTTCTCGGGATCCTCCCAAGGACAAATCGCATTTTTCACAGTACCTTATCGCTGATAACCCCATCACCGACTCTGCCCCTAAGCGCTCCAATTTTTTACTCTTCTCTTTCAAATTGCTTCAACTGACAACCCAGAAGCCATCCCAAAAATTCAATACAGATTTGTCATTGGTTCTGAACACTCGAAAGATAAATACCCAAATCGATATAGGCACGTGGTTTTTGTATTGAATGTCCGATGACCATTAACACGGGACGAAGCATTAGCCAAACCAAACACAAAACCTTGCCCTGTTTGGCCGCGACAACACTGTCTGGTGTTTCAACAACAAATTGATAAAATGGTGTCATCACGGGTGTTAAATTCAGGGGTGGTGGGGGTGGGGTAACAGGAAACCGGTCAACAGTAGCGAGATCGTTCGTAGCTGACCAGGAATTTATCACTGGACATTCTTTCCCTTGACCACAATCATCACTAGATAAGGACATATTGCTGGACATTCTTTCCCTTGACCATAATCATCACTAGATAAGGACATATTGCTGCACATTCTTTCCCTTGAACGAAATCATCACTAGATAAGGACATATTGCTGCACATTCTTTCCCTTGACCAAAATCATCACTAGATAAGGACATATTGCTGCACATTCTTTCCCTTGACCATACTCATCACTAGATAAGGACATATTGCTGCACATTCTTTCCCTTGACCAAAATCGTCAATGAAAAAGTTCAGATTGGAGGACATTCTTTCCCTTGACCAAAATGTTACTGAAAAAGGTCATATTGCAGGACATTCTTTCCGTTGAAAAAAATGTCACTGAAAAAGGTCATATTGCAGGAAATTCTTTCACTTGACCAAAATCGTCCCTGACCCAGTTATCAAACTTGAATTAGGATATCTCACTTTGTTTAGAATACTTACCAAAACCTCTAAGCTGCTTAACTGCTACACTGATAGAGATCTGTTTTAACAGCGGTTTATGGCCCTTGCTAGGTCCATCTGTATCAGCTGTTCCAAAACATCCCCCCACCCCAAAAAAACAAACAAAAACAACCAACAACAAAAAACAAAAACACAATAAATCTGTGAATTAAGACCAGTTTGCCGCCATTGACAAGCTTGGGGGCACGAAGTAGTTTCACTGGGTGTTACGCCATTTCTTGAGACTAGCTTGCGATGCCGACAAGTCGGGTCTCTTGTTATCTTCTCGTCTCGCCGCTTCAAGTGTGATCGCTCTCGGTACTCACCTGAATTCATCAAAATAATCTTAAAATATCTTCATTCTATAATTTATCAACGTTAATATCTAGACTATCTTTGTTCGCCCCCACCCAAAATCCCCCCCCCCCGAACAAAAGCCAAATAAAAAGTTGAATTCATCAAAATAATCTTAAAATATCTTCATTCTATAATTTATCAACGTTAATATCTAGACTATCTTTGTTCGCCCCCACCCAAAACCCCCCCCCCCCGAACAAAAGCCAAATAAAAAGAAAATGAACCGTAAAAGGTCTAGTATCAACCATTTAAAAAGAAAAATTTGCGTGATAAAAATAAGTGTATAAATAGCATTTTTTTGATACATAGCCATCAACAATAGACTCAATGCTCTAGAAGTAATCCTTTTATTTAAAAGCAATGCTTTATAGATAGCCCATTTTACGTAACGCAGCAATTTATAGGTAGCCATTTATTTAGACGCAATGCTCTAGAGCAGGCCTGCACAACTCAAAATGTAAGGCGGGCCGTAATACTTTATGAAAAACTTGCATGGGCCAAAAGAAAATAGGACAGGGGGGAAAGCAATTAAGGAAAAAAAAAAGGATAAAGAGTATTTCGTTGCTTCGCGGGCCGCAGAGTGGGTGGTGGTGGGCCGCATGTTGCCCGCGGGCCGCATATTGTGCAGGCCGGCTCTAGAGATAGCCATTTTAGTCTTTTCTCCCAAGTTTCAGCTCGATGGGTTGTTGGGAAATGGGTCAGTTAGCCGCCCGAAGACTTTGCCCGCCAGAAACACACGAACAAAAGCGAAGTTAATGTAAAAGGATTTTCCAAACCATACACATTTGTGAAGGGGTCACGACACTAATACGTCATGTTTTAATTCAGGATTTCTAATTTTATCAATGTAGTATTACGCTAAATATCAAAGTCAGTTTATAATAATGTTCGACTCTTATCGGTATTGAATGCAATTTATTCTAAAAAGAAAGAAAAATGATTGCATAGGATGAGACTGATACAATAAGTAAGATTCTTTTAATAATCCAAATATTTTATTACAGTCTGCATACTCCTTTTCAGTACGCAGAAAAATATTCCTAAAACGAATTAAAAAAACACAAAAACAACTAGAACAATTTAAACACAGGACATCTAAAGTATTTCTCAGGCTAAAAAAAAATCAGCCGCTGTTGGCTGATGGAACTTTCCTCAATTAATGACAATGATGATTTTAAGAGTGATTAATTGTTTAAGAGTGTGTAACAGCTGGGTGTGGGGAGGGGGGGGATTGCAGCCACCATTTCTTGGAGGGTTTTTTTCCTGGAACATTTAATAATTTGTTTATTAACGCATACAGAGCGTCATTTGCAAAGAAAGAACTGTCTTTGGTTACATATAAAAAAAAAAAAGAAAAGAAAAGAATTCATTAAAGCCGTTGTGAGGTTATGAATAATGGTGACACCTAGGCGCTCGCTACCATCTACCTGCTCTACTGACACGTGAAGGAAATAGCAAAACGAGGCATGTGAAAGCTTGAATGAGATAACAGGACACCAATGGATACTTCTTGAGTTGTCTACTGTGCTCTGTTTTTTTTGGTTATATTTTCATTTCTACTGTTGGCTGCGGAAGGCTTTATGCCGAAACGTCCTTGTTTTTTGTCCTGTTATCTTATTCAAGCTTCACACATACCTCGTTTTGCTATTTCATTCATTTACTAATCTTGAAAGCAGTTCTTTCATTTATATTTTCTACTGACACAGGAGCGTCATTTCAAGGATTTTTTTTTTAAAAAAAAGGGGGGGGGGGAAGCGAAAAACTAAAACTTGGTCGGCTTGCTAAATTGTTTATTGTTGGAGGCGACACACTACGTAACAATTGAAATAAAAATCTGCACAATCAAAATGCCCAACCCTGTCCTACCCTAATGATGTTGCTGTACTGGATTGGGGTGATTCCCGCGTCCAGATATCGATATAAATTTCTTTTTGATACCAATATCTTTGGTTTTGTTGATACACTCAAATGGAATTTTAAAAAATCCTTTTCATACCTGTAAGAGATAATCTACAACTTTCCTCTTCAAACCGTCTGAAATTTTCGAAGCGCTATGAACTTTGATCTAAAAGATGACACAGTTTTATTTTATTATAGTTCGCATAAGGGGTCATCATTCCTCATCCCATAAAATAGTCATTATTCCTCCATCCATGAAAAAGTCATTATTCCTCCATCCATGAAAAAGTCACCATTCCTCCATCCATGAAAAAGTCATCATTCCTCTCCATAAAATAGTCACCAATCCTCCCTCCTCATGAACTAGTCCTCATTCCTATTTCCATGAAAAAGGCTTCATTCCTACTTCCATGACAAAGGCATCATTCCTACTTCCATGACAAAGGCATCATTCCTACTTCCTTGACAAAGCATCATTCCTACTTCCATGAAAAGGCATCATTCCTACTTCCATGAAAAAGGCATCATTCCTACTTCCATAAAAAGGGCATCATTCCTACTTCCATAAAAAAGGGCATCATTCCTACTTCCATGAAGAAGGCATCATTCCTACTTCCATGAAGAAGGCATCATTCCTACTTCCATGAAAAGGCATCATTCCTACTTCCATGAAAAGGCATCATTCCTACTTCCATAAAAGGGCATCATTCATACTTCCATAAAAAGGGCATCATTCCTACTTCCATAAAAAGGGCATCATTCCTACTTCCATAAAAAGGGCATCATTCCTACTTCCATAAAAAGGGCATCATTCCTAATTCCATGAAAAAGACATCATTCCTACTTCCATGAAAAGGCATCATTCCTCAAATTACGAAAAAAGGCATCATTCTTCTTCCATGAAAAAGGCATCATTCCTACTTCCATAAAAAGGGCATCATTCCTACTTCCATGAAAAAGGGCATCATTCCTACTTCCATAAAAAGGGCATCATTCCTACTTCCATGAAAAGGCATCAATCCTACTTCCATGAAAAGGCATCATTCCTACTTCCATAAAAGGGCATCATTCATACTTCCATAAAAAGGGCATCATTCTTACTTCCATAAAAAGGGCATCATTGCTAATTCCATAAAAAGGGCATCATTCCTACTTCCATAAAAAAGGCATCATTCCTACTTCCATGAAAAAGGCATCATTCCTACTTCCATGACGAAGGCATCATTCCTACTTCCATGAAAAGGCATCATTCCTCAAATTACGAAAAAAGGCATCATTCCTTCTTCCATGAAAAAGGCATCATTCCTACTTCCATGAAAAGGGCATCATTCCTCAAATTACGAAAAAAGGCATCATTCCTACTTCCATGAAGAAGGCATCATTCCTACTTCCATGAAAAAAGCATCAGTCCTCCTCTTATGAAAAAGGCATCATTCCTACTTCCATGAAAAAGGCATCATTCCTACTTCCATGAAAAAGGCATCATTCCTACTTCCATGAAAAAGGCATCACTTCTACTTCCATGAAAAAGCTATCATTCCTACTTCCATGAAAAAGGCATCAGTCCTCCTCTTATAAAAAAGGCATCATTCCTACTTCCATGAAAAAGGCATCATTCCTACTTCCATGAAAAAGGCATCAGTCCTCCTCTTATAAAAAAGGCATCATTCCTACTTCCATGAAAAAGCCATCATTCCTACTTCCATGAAAAAGGCATCACTTCTACTTCCATGAAAAAGCTATCATTCCTACTTCCATGAAAAAGGCATCAGTCCTCCTCTTATAAAAAAGGCATCATTCCTACTTCCATGAAAAAGGCATCATTCTTCCTCTTATGAAAAAGTCACTCCCTCCCTCCATGAAATAGTCATCACACACCTCCTCCCCCCCCCAACCCCAAGCTAATTGCATTTAGTTACGTGCTATCCCAAAACTAATGCTATTAAAGTTAACGTGGCGGTCAACATCAAATGTTTACACTGAGCGTCGATGTGAGTGGCGAATGTCAGGACGGGCCAACAGTTGGCCTAGACGTTGATTAGAGCGAGAGGTTCTCAAATTATAGAACTGATTGAAGACTGCCGTTCCGGGGTAATAGCTGGCACATAAGAGAAACAGGTTCTCAAAGTTATAGATTTAATTATTGTGGGATACCATGACGTGGCAATAAGTGACCCAATAGAGTCAACGATTCTCAAATTATTTTATGATTTTTTAATTTTATTTTTGGATGTCTTGATGTGGCAAATGCTATCCATTTAGAATGAGGGAGTGAGCACTACACCACACATCCCCACCTAAAAACAAGTCATTGTTGGAACCCCAAACATGTACACTTGAAAACAAGTCATTGTTGTAACCCCAAACATGTACACTTGAAAACAAGTCATTTTTGGAACCCCAAACATGTACACTTGAAAACAAGTCATTGTTGGAACCCCAAACATGTACACTTGAAAACAAGTCATTTTTGGAACCGGAAACATGCACACTTGAAAACAAGTAATTGTTTGAACCCCAAAATGTACACTTGTAAACAAGTCATTTTTGGAACCCCACACATCTCCACCTGAGTACGAGTCATTTTTGGAATCATTATAATTCAATCATTACCATTCAATAGTTATAATTCAGTCGGTATTTTCAATCATCATTGTTCAATCCTTACCAATCAATCATTGCAATGAGTTCATTAAAGCGGCGGTCAGTCCCGCTGAAGGCATAAACTGGAAGACTAAACAGGTTTTGAATGATCCAGGATGAAGCCATCAACAAAGACACGACAAAGACACGACAAAGACACGACAAAAACACGACAAAGACACGTCAAAGACACGACAAAGACACGACAAAGACATGACAAAGACACGACGAAGATACGACAAAGACACGACAAAGACACGACAAAGACACGACAAAGACACGACAAAGAAACGACAAAGACACGACAAAGAAAAGACAAAGACACGACAAAGACACGACAAAGACAAGACAAAGACACGACAAAGACACGACAAAGACACGACAAAGACACGACAAAGACACGACAAAGACACGACAAAGACACGACAAAGACACGACAAAGACACGACAAAGACACGACAAAGACACGACAAAGACACGTCTAAATCGGATTAAACTAATAGCGTCTTTAAATTTCATTTTTTCCGGTTCGGCACGGAAATGCTAATGGAGATGTGCTCCATGCCTAACGGCATCTGGGATAGCAGGTTGTTCTGGATATAAAAATGCTTTGTAACACCAAATATAATGAGATATGGTCACTCATCAAATGCATCCACTATAGCGTTGCTGATGGTGCCCGATGGTGGGGGGGGGGGGGTAGGTATGTGCGTGTCAAAGTTCGATGACGTGAGAATAAACTGATTTTTTAAAAAAAGTAAACAATCCGTCATTTAAAAATCTGGATAGATTGAATGATTGTACATTAAATGATTGTACATTGAATGGTTGCACATGTTATGGGACGATATTATGTATGGAGCGGGGGGCGCGTTGAACACGAGACAAGAATCGTGTGTGCTAGATTAGGGGGGGTTTAGTGAATAACACAAAGATTGGTGGAGTTGTTTTTTAAATTTCTATTTTACATGGAGCCGTTGTAAAAGATAGAGGGAGATGTTGCAAACCGATATAGCGAGATGTTGCAAACAGATACAGGGAGATGCTGCAAACATATACAGGTAGATGTTGCAAACAGATACATGGTGACGCAAGGGAAGCCATATATTCTCCTTTAACTGACGTGTTTCGATCTAGTATCAGGTTTGTTTGTGAGCCGGCTCTGACTATAACCTTTGTGACCACTTTTCCGATTCGTGCTTCCTGCGAATGGGAATCAAACGTTCCCTGTTATCAGAGTTGCGAATAAGTGGGCCGTAAGCCGGAGGATAGAGCTGATACTGATTAGTTTGGCGATTTTAACCCCATTACACAAAGCTTAACTATCTGTACGTGATTGTTTGTGTAAAATATACTCTCAAAAATAAAATGCCAACCGAATATGACGCTGAATCCAGTGCGCCCGGGCAATGAGCTGGGACTCTGGTAAATCTTAATTCTGAATTTTTTTTCTCGGAAATTTGTGGAGCTGAATTTTAAGCTGGTGGACTCTGTGGTGGATCTGATTTCTGATTTTTTTGGAAAATCTGCCGGGTAGACGGTTCCGTAATGGCAAACATCTTCCGGCTGTTGCCCATTCTGTTCTTTTTGAACGCGGCCGGGCTTGCTGAGGTGCACCTGGACGGGATCACGCCCAGCCCCCGTTGCGACTGCACCATCGTAGATAACAACGCCACGACCTACCCCAACGTCACGCTCAAGTGTGAGCGCAGTTCGAGTATGACAGTTCTAAATGAATCATCGGTTCAGGTAATTATACGAGACAGTTTCATTAATATATTCACGTGGGACTGTCAGGATTTGACCGAAGGGATAGCGCGTTGTCATACAAGCGTACGCGTCCACGGCCGATCCACCCAATATATTTGTTTGTAGCTGTCTCTATTCTCGCGCATCTCTCCGTGTGTGTTTCTTGCCCGTCTGTATATTTCTGAGGTTGATTCTGTCTATATCTATATATATATATATGTCAGAAAACTGTCTTAGATGTATCCATGATTTCCATTTAGGTTAAAGCCATACAGTATCGATACACGCATCCTAGACTTAGGAACTGTTTTTGTTATATGTTGCGGAAACGGTAGCGCCATAGCTACCTGGCCGGAATCCTATACTTGAATGAATAGCTTGTCCCCTTAACCAGGCCTGAACAACTCAAAATATAAGGCGGGCCGTAATACTTTATAAAAAAACTTGTGTGGGCCATAATACTTTATGAAAATATTGTGCGGGCCGAAAGATGATAGGATAGGGGGGGGGGGGAAGCTATTAAGAAAATAATAATAATAAAGAATATTTCGTTACTTCGCGGGCTGCCAGGTGGGTGCTGGCGCGCCATATGTTGTGCAGGCCTGCGCCCCAAGCAATATGCAGTTAGCTATGGTTGTGTTATGATCTGATGCAGGTATTTCACGGCAATTTAAAAGCAAACCTGCGGGGGTCCTTTGCTTTTGACTGTCGCCAGACACATCGTCTGCATTGGCAGGCTTCAAATGTCACCATGACAACTCTGTCATGCTGATGTCGCACAATCGCGTTACGTAAACCCATTTTGCCAATGATTTCACCATATCTACTTTTGAAATTCTCAATGTTTCACCATATCTACTTTTGAAATTCTCAATGTTTCACCATATCTACTTTTGAAATTCTCAATGTTTCACCATATCTACTTTTGAAATTCTCAATGTTTCACCATATCTACTTTTGAAATTCTCAATGTTTCGCCATATCTACTTTTGAAATTCTCAATGTTTCGCCATAGCAACGCTGTAACGACAACCGTTAATAACTGAAAAGTAATTCACCATTGTTCCGCTAACGCACGAGATTTTGTCACCATAGATTTACATGAAACACTCGAAATATCTCACCAAAGATCTAGGTTAAGATGCTAAATACTTTACACAATTGCTTCTATAATTTTCTTTTTTTTTAAAAATGGCGTCTTGTAATAGGGCTAATTTTGTTTTTTTAAATGATTATTTCAATGATTATTTCAATGATTATGTCATTGTTTATTTCAATGATTATTTCAATGATTATTTCAATGATTATTTCAATGATTATTTCAATGATTATTTCAATGATTATTCCAATGATTATTTCAATGATTATTTCAATGATTATTTCAATGTTTATTTCAATGATTATTTCAATGATTATTTCAATGATTATTTCAATGATTATTTCAATGATTATTTCAATGATTATTCCAATGAGTATTTCATAATTATTTCAATGATATTAATTATTTTAAAAAAAAATTCTTTTCAGTACCAATGGTTTAATAAAAGTACAGTTTCTGGAGGTTATAAATCCCAAGAACTAAACACTGCTTGGGTAAACAAATATTTAAGTTTTTTTTTTTAATCTAGTATTTTGACTGCAGAATGAGTTGTAGGATTGTGATGCCATTGTATGTGATGTCACTGACATCACAAGACGTTGGATCGGCAGAATCGTTGAATGATTATGATGTTATTGGATGTGATGTCGGTAAAAGTAGCTCTATAGTTTTATTTTATCGCCACACTCAATTAATTACACTGATTTAAAAAAAAAATATTCTAATGACTGTGTCTTTTCCACAAACTGTTCAATTTGTTCTCATTCTTTAGTGGCCTATATATGAAGGAAATAGTTGGACTAAGTATCTTTGAAGCACGATATGAAAGAACTGTGGCCCCCGGGGGTCGGGGGGGGGGGTTGGTAAATAGCAGATAATTATAATGGATATGATTATTATCGTATAGGTTTAATAAGACAGATTAAGATTACAACTTCAATGCATTCGGATATTTTTTGTTCACTTGGATTCAAATTTAGAGAGAAGAAGATTCACTTTCCAGGTGGTAGGATAATGAATACCGCAAGATAAGTGAAAGCAAGATGCTTAAATCCACGATGGATCTCAAAGTTTTTTTTAACTAAGCGATGAAAAGATCTGAATGACTTGTTCATGTTGGAATTTCGGACCCCACATGCTCACGATTGTCCAGTTGTTTGTAAGGGTTATGAAAGTAGGGCAATGAAAAGACAAACCTTACGTTGGTTAGAGTATCATGTCAGCATTGACGACTGGTTATCCCGCCCCCCCCTCCTCAACTCCACTCCCCCCGACCAAAACAAATGAGCCCCAGACCAGAAAGTAACTAACACAATTTAAAATCTATTTTCTTTAAAATCTGCTCCAGCCTCAATACCTCTACAACCTGACCGCCCCCACCAACTACGGGAACTACACTTGTCAGGTCAACACGTCAACCTACTGCGTCAGTCAGTGCATGTTTTGGTTCAACGCTACTTACTGGCACAAGGGTGAGTAGACATCCGACGTCTGAGGTTGGAGTGCTGCGTGGTTGGTTGGTTGCTCGAGATGTACTCTTGACGCATTTCATTTAGGTTTGTAGCATCGATAGCTTCCACGGGGGTTGTCTAGAGACAATGAGAGAAAGAAAGACATTTATTAGAGAGGGGGTAATAAAGAGAAAGAGAGATAGGGCGATATAAAGCAGGAATGAAATAAAAGGAGAGAGAGAGAGAGGGAGAAAGCGATAGAAATAGAGATAGAGAGAGGGAGAGAGACCTTGAGAGAAGGGGGAAAAATTGAGAGAGTGAAAGAAAGACTGAGAGGGAGAAAATACGTGGAAAAGACCCACCAGGCTTGAGAAAATAAGGGTGGAGTCATTGACATGTGGTTCTAGTGAAAAGAAAAATTGGTACACTGTATTTCTCTTCCCTAACATATCTTGTTTGAAAACAAATAAATCAATTCATTGGTTAAGGTTAGTGTCAGTGTTAGTGTTGATGTCAGCGATAGTGTTGATGTCAGGGTTAGTGTTGATGTCAGGGTTAGTCTTGAAGTCAGGGTTAGTGTTGATGTCAGGGTTAGTGTTGATGTCAGCGTTAGGGTTGATGTCAGGGTTAGTGCTGATGTCAGTGTGAGTGTTGATCTTCTGGATGCCAAAAAATTTAACATCGTTGAGAGTGTGATTATTTTTGTGAGTGGAATGCGGTATCAACAACACCTTCACTACTTTACTGCTTACATTAGTCCTATCTAACATCACTATTGCCCACATTAGTCCTATCTAACATCACTATTGCCCACATTAGTCCTATCTAACATCACTATTGCCCACATTAGTCCTATCTAACATCACTATTTCCCACATTAGTACTATCTAACATCATTATAGCCTAGATTAGTCCTATCTAACATCACTATTGCCCACATTAGTCCTATCTAACATCACTATTACCCACATTAGTCCTATCTAACATCACTATTACCCACATTAGTCCTATCTAACATCATTATTACCTACATTAATCCTATCTAACATCATTATACCTACATTAGTCATTATTGCCTACATTAGTCATATCTAACATCATTATTTCCTAAATTGGTTCTATGGAACATCATTATACCCTACATTAGTCATATCTAACATCACTATTGCCCACATTAGTCTTATCTAACATCACTATTGCCCACATTAGTCCTATCTAACATCACTATTGCCCACATTAGTCCTATCTAACATCACTATTGCCCACATTAGTACTATCTAACATCACTATCGCCTAGATTAGTCCTATCTAACATCACTATTGCCCACATTAGTCCTATCTAACATCACTATTACCCACATTAGTCCTATCATACATCACTATTACCCACATTAGTCCTATCTAACATCATTATTACCTACATTAATCCTATCTAACATCATTATACCTACATTAGTCATTATTGCCTACATTAGTCATATCTAACATCATTATTTCCTACATTGGTCCTATGGAACATCATTATACCCTACATTAGTCCTATCTAACATCACTATTACCCACATTAGTCCTATCTAACATCACTATTGCCCACATTAGTCCTATCTAACATCATTATTACCTACATTAATCCTATCTAACATCATTATACCTACATTAGTCATTATTGCCTACATTAGTCATATCTAACATCATTATTTCATACATTAGTCCTATCTAACATCATTATACCCTACATTAGTCCTATCTAACATCATTATACCCTACATTAGTCCTATCTAACATCATTCTACCTTACATTAATCCTATCTAACATCATTATACCTTACCTTAGTCCTATCTAACATCATTATACCTTACATTAGTCCTATCTAACATCATTCTACCCTATATTAGTCCTATCTAACATCATTCTACCTTACATTAGTCCTATCTAACATCATTATACCCTACATAAGTCCTATCTGACATCATTATACCTTACATTAGTCCTATCTAACATCATTATACCTTACATTAGTCCCATCTAACATCATTATACCTTACCTTAGTCCTATCTAATATCATTCTACCTTACATTAGTCCTATCTAACATCATTATACCCTACATTAGTCCTATCTAACATCATTATACCTTACATTAGTCCTATCTAACATCATTATACCCTAAATTAGTCCTATCTAACATCACTTTACCCTACATTAGTACTATCTAGCATCATTATTGCATATACATTAGTCCCATCTAACATCATTATCGCCTACATTAGTCCTGAGACATCGCTGATGTCTTTGTAGTCCTATTCATCTCACCGCTGACGTGGCAGCCTATCATTAACTGTTGATTCTCTTTTAAAATTTAATTTCTAACACACCAAACGGCTGTGATAAACACACTGTAATTTTCGACCTGGTCAAAATAAAATGAGGTTGAATAAAACAACAAAATAAGATAACAATTGTGATTCTCTGCCTGAGACAAATGAGCTGCTTGAAGTTACGTTTTAAGTTGCTCTGACACAAGAATATAACTTTCTTTTCATGTTCGGCATCTCACGCTACGCCAGGCAGTACAACACCTGCCCACGATGCATCAGCCAATGCTACATCAGCAAGTGCCACACCTGCCCCCGCAGCATCAGCCCGTGCGACATCATCCAATCCTGCACCTGCCAATGCGACTTCACCTGCCGTTGCCGGCTACCCAACGACATCCCCAAAAAGCAGCAGTACAGATGACGCAGCCTTGTCGGAGCCGGATTCCACCACCCCTCAGTACTTCTCTACCACACGCAGCGGACTTCACCGTGAATCTACAAGCGGCCTCACGAACTCCTCAACCTCGAACTCCACTGACGGCCACAGCGGGCACGACTCGGTCAAAAGCGACGCGAACCACCTCGCCACGATCATCGGGGTCCTCTTCGGTGGCGTCCTCATCATCTGCGCCGTCCTAGCGCTTGTGGCTTTGGTCTATCGGCTGAGGAGGAAGAGGTCTAAGACCAGAGAGGTATATTAAGACGAACGTTCACATTAAGCAGAGGTCATTCATTAATTTCATCCATTATTATTCTGTCATCTCGTCGGATTTTCCGGGGTTAATGGGGGGAACAAAGTCGGAACTTTTTTCAAAGGATGCGAAGATAAGTATGAATTTTTTCCTTTTCATCCAATTATTACACTTACAAATTTGATAGCTGTCTGTTAAGGAAAAAAAACCGAAAGAAAACGACAAAGCTAATAGATACAACTGCTGAACACAGGTATAGTTTACAAATGAAAGCATGAAAGCTCTTTCTGTTGAATTTTTTAAATAAGGAAACGTTTAAAGCTTAGTTCACTTTAACCCTTTAGTGACCGATACTGACCATGGACTTTTAGTGGAAAAAACAACAATATGTCATGGTAACGTTACGACTGTGACTTTGCGCACACACACACACACACACACACAAAGTTAAAATTTATGCGCCTGCGCCTAGGGCAGTTAGCGACACAAATTTAGCCAACACGAAATAATCGAGGATACAGTGAGGCCTCGGTTACCGAACGCCCACAATTTTCCACGAGCAAATCAGTTAAGGAACAAGCGAGCCATTTCTGTGTCGAAAGCCAATTTCGGGGTACGAACTCACGCTTACAGTATACCCCCCCCCCCGGCCCAGTAGGTTAGTGCTCAGGTTCCCACAATTTCCCACGAGCAAAACAGTTAAGGAAAAAGCGAGCCATTTCTGTGTCGAAAGCCAATTTCGGGGTACGAACTCACGCTTACAGTATCCCCCCCCCCCGGCCCAGTAGGTTAGTGCTCAGGTGTGCGGTTCGCAGTTTAAATTCAACATATCGTGTTCCCCTATTTCTTACACAGTTCGCTTGAACGCAGTCCTTCATTTATTATCCTGTACTAGGAATCATAATAAGGCCAATGTGGTAAGTGAAAAAAGAGATTATATTACAACACGATAATTTACAATGGCAGCAGTCATTACAGACACACATGCTTTAAGAATGTCACACTTTTAGGGCTGTGAGAGATACATTGAATTTACATTAATTTCCATGGCAAATTGTGTGTGTGTGTGTGTGTGTTGGATTAGCGAACCATTTGTTTTAAGATTGGATTCACAGGACGAATTAAGTTCGTTAGCCGACGACATGGCGCGCTACTTACAAGTACCAAAGCACTATTGCCACGTCTATTTAGCACAGTGATGTGGAGCTGAGTCTGAGGCGTAGGTTTTAAAAAGAATCACGCCTCTCTTGAAAATCGCAGGGTACGTTTGTGTCCATGTTATGTATGTAGCCCAAAGTAAACCGTCTGGGAACCGTTCCGAGACTCTAACCATTAGCGTCTATATCATAATACAAACAACTTTATTTCTGACTCTGGTCAACACAGAAGAACAGGCGCCCGTATCCATACGGGGTGAAGCAGCGAGGGGTCAACACAGTGTCCGGTGCATCGGTCAACATCTTCACCAACTGGAAGAACCACGACGAGGTATGTGATCAGGTTTGGGGCATTGAATGTGTGTGGGAACATAGCCTGTAAGTTGAATGTGTGTGGGAACATAGCCTGTGAGTTGAATGTGTGTGGGAACATAGCCTGTGAGTTGAATGTGTATGGGAACATATCGTGTGGGTTGAATGTGTGTGGGAACATAACGTGTGGGTTGAATGTGTGTGTGAACATAACCTATGGGTTGAATGTGTGTGTGAAGTGTGAACATAACCTGTGGGTTGAATGTGTGTGTGAACATAACGTGTGAGTTGAATGTGTGTGTGAAAATACCCTGTGGGTTGAAAGTGTGTGTGAACATAACGTGTGGGTTGAATGTGTGTGTGAACATAACCTGTGGGTTGAATGTGTGTGTGAACATAACGTGTGGTTTGAATGTGTGTGTGAACATAACGTGTGGTTTGAATGTGTGTGTGAACATAACGTGTGGGTTGAATGTGTGTGTGAACATAACCTGTGGGTTGAATGTGTGTGTGAAGTATGAACATAACCTGTGGGTTGAATGTGTGTGTGAAGTGTGAACATAACCTGTGGGTTGAATGTGTGTGTGAAGTGTGAACATAACCTGTGGGTTAGTCGCACTTTAATAAGAATGCTACAGCCCTCATTAAAAAAATGTTACACGTCTCACTACAGTGTTACACACTTCACTAGAAATGTTACACGTCTCACTAAAGTGTTACACACTTCACTAGAAATGTTACACGTCTCACTAAAGTGTTACACACTTCACTAGAGATGTTACACGTCTCACTAAAGTGTTACACACTTCACTAGAAATGTTACACGTCTCACTACAGTGTTACACACTTCACTAGAAATGTTACACGTCTCACTAAAGTGTTACACACTTCACTAGAAATGGTTACACGTCTCACTAAAAATGTCCTACAGGCTGGAATGAGAAAACGTGAGTTTCTCCACAAGCAGGTGAAAACCTGTGTTCAACAGTATTCCAAATTTTGCAACTTAGAACAACAATGTTATATTTTTATTTGTATTGGATACCGGTACCAATGGTATTTCTTATTTATAAATAAACATAGTATTTGATGGAAGTTCTTATGTTAAATGCCTCCAGTATCAAATCACCATGTGGTCCTATTATTAAAGGTCACATCTGGTAATTGTATTTTGCTTAGTTCCTTTCGCGATAAATCATTCGTCGAAAAACCCAGTTAAATGTGTTTAAGAATCCCATGACTTGGTAGGTGCATTCAAAACCTACTCCTTTTGATTCATCCTTCCTCATTGTAATTCCTGTGATCTCTGTGTCTGTTCATCACTCTAAAAGGTTTGACACTTTAAATATCTAAAATGAAATTCATCTCGTTTATAAAAAAAAATAAAAAAATTATGTAATTCGAATCTTCCAGAAACCGAACGTCCTAGAGGAGATTCCCAGAAAGAACATCCGGTTTCTGAACACTATAGGCAAGGGAATGTTTGGCACCGTGGTCCAGGCGGAGGTCTGGAACATCAAGAGGACCAAGGGCTGCGGGGGCAAGCGCTGGACGCTGGTCGCCATCAAAATGACCCTCAGTAAGTAGGTCACCCCGGGAATCCTCGGTGAACAAATTTTTTTTTTTTTTTTACCAGAACCAATCGTCGATTTTTTTTCCAGGCTTTTAAATTAAATTCTATGATTTAATACACGTCTCTGCGTTAATGGTGTCTATGTCGTTAATAAAGAAACTACTTTTAAGATGCATTTCTCGGGATTACTTTGACATAGAAAAAAAAATATGTTTGTAGTTATTTTCGTTACAACATTTACCTAAAAAACCATGCGCCCACGTTCTGGAACCAGCTCCCCTTCCACATCCGTTATTGTGAAACCTCGTCCACTTTCAAAAAGTCCCTTAAAACCCATCTGTTTAGGTCCGTCTATGACCTGTGATGCACCCTCCTTACCCTGCCTCATTTTCTGTCTCGGGTTGATCCTGTATTTAAGTATAGGCCAAAACGTGCCAAAGTGTACATGTTTTTATAGCCATTTTAATGTTTTAGCTACTGTTTTTATAGTCATTTTTGCACATTGTAGTTACTATTCTAGTAACCGTCACTGGGTTTTCATTTTTATTTTACTTTAGCAGTTTAAATAGTTTACATATTTTTAATAATTGTAAAGCGCTTAGAGCTGTAAGGTAAGCGCTATACAAAAATGCCTAAATAATAATAATAATAATAATATAAATATCAAAAGGCATGTACTTAAGTTATGATCGCATTTTAGGAGAATAAAATAATAATAATAATAATAATAAATAATAGTTAACTAAATTTTGTTGTATTTTTGACATTTATTATTTGAAAAATAATTTTAAAAAGCGTATTGAATTTTGAAACACTAAAATGCGTAAACATTGCTTTACAAAATGATTTTGCTAATGTTACCGACATACGTTAATGCTGTTTCAATGTGAAGTCACCGATCGAATTACTGAGGACGCCAAGACGGACTTCCTGGCGGAGTTGGCGCTGATGAAGTCCCTCCCACCCCACGCCAACATCATTACGCTCCACGCCAGCTGTACAGCCCATGGTAAGTACCGCATCGGTCGGAGTGTGTGTGTTTGTGTGTGTGTGTGTGGGGAGCGGGGGGAGTTTTAGTAAAAAGAATATTGATCCAAAAATGCATTAAAACGTTTGAAGAAGATACACTATGATGAATGGGTGTGCTCCGAATACGGTTTCTAATACCTTACAACGTCACATCGTATTGCGTAATGTTACAATGTTTTTAGACAATGTCTTCGTAAAACATAGCCTCTAAGCATTTAACTCCGCGTACGTATAGCAGTAGCACTGTGTTGGTAAGAACTTTCATTCAATTAAGTTCTAAAAACATTTTAGTCCAAGTTAAGGTCCGTCTATGCTGGCTCATATTAGTGACACTGTGACGTAGAGAATTATGCATTGTGTTAAAGACAAAGTGGAGACTTGATATGCTTTTACAAAAAGGCTCGTTCATCAAATCTTTACCTGAATAATTTAATACAAAGCTATTTCTTGATCTTACCATATCACGATCTTACCATATCACGATCTTACCATATCACGATCTTAACATATCACGATCTTAACATATCACGATCTTAACATATCACGATCTTAACATATCACGATCTTAACATATAACGATCTTAACATATCACGGTCTTAACATATAACGATCTTAACATATCACGGTCTTAACATATCACGGTCTTAACATATCACGATCTTAACATATCAAGATCTTACCATATTACGATCTTAACATATCACGATCTTAACATATCACGATCTTAACATATCACGATCTTACCATATCACGATCTTACCATATCACGATCTTAACATATCACGATCTTACCATATCACGATCTTAACATATCACGATCTTAACATATCACGATCTTAACATATCACGATCTTAACATATCACGATCTTAACATATCACGATCTTAACATATCACGATCTTAACATATCACGATCTTAGCGTATCACGATCTAACCATATCACGATTGATTTCACCAAAAAACTTAAGACCCTTACCTCATGATCCTGGAGTTCGCCTCGCACGGGGACCTGAGGAAATATTTACAGGACCAGAGGATGGAGCGGAACTACGCTAACGCGGCATTCAGCGCCTACGGTGTGAGAACCCCGCCCAGCGTGGGGTCCAGCCAGCAAGGAGTCGACAACCCCTCATATGTGGACGTCGCCCGTTAGGCTAATTGCAAATAGCCGAATATTTCAAGCATACTAAAATTAATGAACATATTTTTAAATTCTAAACTGAAAAAAAAAAAAAAAGTTTTGAAGTCAAGAAATAATGTCAATGTTCATGTCTCAAGCGGTCGTAACGTAATTTAAGCATCACTATTATTTGTATTTTTTTCGTTGAGCAGAATGCCGAATGAACCACGTTACGTAGAAGTTGGGAGAGAAGTTGGGAGAAATGAACTGCTGACGTCACGAACCCTCTTGTCATTCGGTCTCCAGATAAGCAGGGGTCTGGAACATTTGGTCGAAAATAAGGTGAGGGGGGGGTGCAACTCCGGACAAGGGGGAGCAACTTAAGTCAAAGGGGGAGCAACTTCTGTCAAGGGGGACCAACTTGTTTCAAGAATTTTTAGTAATTTCTGTCACTGACTTCATTTACATTTATCAATATTAGAGTCGAGTATCACCTCAAAAATAACCTCGAGTAGATGTTTGATGTGCTATTACATTTAACATCATTTTTTTTTCTTTTGATGAAAGAGACAGCTTATTCACTTACTGAAACTCCTCAGATTGTCCATCGCGACGTGGCGGCCAGGAACATGCTCCTCTTTGACCACAACGTTGTGAAAATCTCCGACTTTGGTCTGGCCAGACGTGTAGGTCAAGCCGACGTGTACGAGAGGACCAGAAAGGTAAGCTGATGTGTACGGGAGAGGAGCATAAAGGTAATTTGTTGCGTATGAGAGGACCAGAAAGGTTAGCTGATGTGTACGAGAGAGGACCAGAAAGGTTTACATGCATTTTCTCTGTAATTATTCTTTTGTGTGTGTGTCTGTGTGTGGTCATGTCATTTTTATCGAATATAATTAAAATACTTTTTCAACGTATCATGTGAGTTTGATATAGGATAATAGGCCGTGATGAAGGAAAAATATACAGGATTCGAATTCATGTAATTATAGCTTTTCAAAAAGTTGGAAGCAAAACTATATAAAACAAATAAAAAAAACCCAACAAAACAGTAATTTGATTTTTTTTAAAGTTAAACCTGCTTTCCTATGCATTTGCCACATACTGTCTAAAAGACCAGCTTTACGTTATCTATTGCTACTTCAAATCACAGCAATTGCCACCTCACATCAAATCTGTTGCTTCTTCACATCATATTTATTGCTACCTCACATCATATATATTGCTACTTCACATCATGTCTATTTGCTACCTCACTTCAAATCTATTGCTACTTCCTATCATATCTATTGCTACCTCACTTCAAATCTATTGCTACTTCCTATCATATCTATTGCTCCCTCACTTCAAATCTATTGCCACCTCACTTCAAACCTATTGTTACATCACACCGTATCCATTGGTACAGGGTCTGCTCCCAGTTCGCTGGATGTCGCCCGAGTCTTTGTTCTACAGCCAGTTCAGCCAAATGTCTGACGTCTGGTCTTACGGGGTCTTCTTGTGGGAGCTCGTCACGCTGGGTGAGCACAGGGGGGGGGGAGAAATTAAGGCCAATACGTCATTGATCTAAAATAAACAGATTTGAAAACGACTTTTTCAGCGTTATTATGAAAATGAACTGAAATATTTTGTCCACGTTTCTTGTTAAAAAAAACAACAACCTTATCCAAACATTTCTAGTGGTTGTGTTTTTTATACATAACTAAGTGCTTTACATAATGGAGTTTGATTTTGAGAAAAACGTATTTCAAAATGTATCTGATTTTTGTGTTCCTAATATTTTTGTTGAAATTCAGTTTAAAAAAAAATAATAAATTATCGTACTTAATGCTGTGCATCCATTCATGCGACGCTACTGCAGTGGTAGGGCTTTTGCCTGCCTCACCACATCCTTCCACTCAGACCTGTCATCCATCCCCTTGGCACTACAGCCCGTGTAGGGCTTTGGCCTGCCTCACCACACCCTTCCACTCAGACCTGTCATCCATCCCCGTGGCACTACTGCCCGTGTAGGGCTTTGGCCTGCTTCACCACATCCTTCCACTCAGACCCGTCATCCATCCCTGTGGCACTACTGCCCGTGTAGGGCTTTGGCCTGCCTCACCACTTCCTTCCACTTAGACCTGATGTTTTTCTTTACAATGTCTGTATTCCAGCCACTGTAGATCCCTCTCCGCATCATCCGTCCATCTAAGCCTAGGTCTGCCTTCGAGCCGTTTTCCTCTGGAGATTTGGTGCGCACCCTCTACTCTCCTCCGTCATTTAGGCATCCTTTCCAAATGTTTTACACATGTATTCAAATAGTTGTTTTTATCTAAATTATATTTTGTGTGTTTTTCGGTAAAGGATTATTATTATTTTTTCTGGGCACCTTTCCTGGCCTTTGAAATATTGAGTGAGGTATCTTTGTGCGAATGAGGTAAACAGTGGCCATGACAGTAATATTGCTTACTTAATATGGTGTCATAATAGCACAAGCATATGTGCTGCCAACGCGCTTACGGACATAGATGTACCATACTCTGACATACATTGGACATCTGAATTTCTTAAGAAATATTCCTATATTCACCAACCATACTCTTACCAATTCATGTCTACTACTCTGACAAACAACATGTAACAATCATCGACCTTTGCATGGGACATATTCTGCTATCTTGAAACCTACCTTGACCTACATGTGTCCTTCTCTGAAATATATGCATCATACTCTGAAATGTATATATATCATACTCTGAAATACACGTATCGTACTCTGAAATATATGTGACGTCAATCGGACAACAATGTAACATACTCTCAAACACTGGTGACACACTCCGCAGGCTCCACTCCGTATCCCGGACTGAACACCAACGACGTTCTGGACAAGATCAAAGAGGAAGAGCTGCTGACCTGTCCACCGCATTCGTCGGATGTCGTGTAAGTCGCTTTCAAAATTGGAATGACCGTGACAAACATCTCCACGGTACAGCGTTGTGCTTGCAAGCACGCAACGAATCGGGTCGGTCATCATCATCGTCATCATCATCATGTCCACCAATGCTGACTGTCCCCTCATGCGCTTCCAGGGCATCTGACATAATTCTCTCCAGGAAGATGTTAAACATGGTTGGAGGGGGGGGAGCAAGCAGCCTTGTCGTGCTCCAACCGTGGTCTTGAACCATTCTCCGATGTTATTTTTGAAGAAGACTGCTCTGGTGGCCTTATCATAAAGGCGGCCATACCAATCTGGTTAGGTTTGTGTTGATGGTGCAGTGCCTCACGATGGACCATGAAGCAGCATGGGGAAACCCTGTCGAATGCCTTCCTGAAATCGGGGTCGGTACTTCCCCAGAAATCTTTCTGGACTGTCTAGTTTGATCTTTCCGATGCGAAAATACACGTTAATGAGAAATGAACTATTTCTTTCCAACGAGAATAAGATGACAGTTTAAAAATAAAAACATGTGGTGAACAGAGAATGACTTAAACAACCCTTAAAAACAACTTGTTTCGTATACATCTGTTAGATCCATTTTTTAAAATATTTTTAATTAATATTAAAATGCTTATGTCACACCGGTTTTTACACCGTAAATTTATTTCACCAATTATTTAAAAAAAAAAAAAGAAAATATTACACACTAAACGGAATAGTGATATTTTTTTTTTTTTTTTTTTTTTTAAAGAATCTCACGCAGCGCAGTTGTTGGGAATTTTATTTAGTGAAATCAGTGTCGTCATATTTCCTTCATCTTCCCATTGAAAAACAGAAAAGAAAAAAAAAGAAGAATTTTGAGGGTTTGCGTTGAGAACTGTTGCTGAACATTTGATAGAATGTCTTGTCATCAGCAAAGAGTCAATATGCAAGGTCTCAGTTTCGTAGGTTGACGGGAAGTGGGTCAATTATTAGTCGTTCGAAAATTGTATGCCACCCAGTCAGAAACATATGAAAAAATAGCGAAGTTAATATAAAGGATTTAAAAAAAAAAAAAAAAAAAGAAGAACCTCNAACCACTCTTAAGTTGTTTTTGTTTTTGTGTGTGTTTTTTTAAAGGAATGACGTCATGCTGAGCTGCTGGAAGAGGACACCCAGTGAACGCCCCACGTTCTCCCAGCTGTGCGGACGGCTGGAGAAACTGCTGGAGGCCCAGGTCGAGTACGTGGATCTCGACCAGATGGACGACCACGAGTACAGTGTCCCGGGCGACTGATGGACCGTGACTCCCCCCCCCCCCGGATGACTCCCGGATGGCTGGCGGAGTGATCCGAGACTCTTATCGTCGGCTTTGACCACGAAGAATTTTGAATTGAATATCTTCTCGTGTTAGAACTTTGGGTGTATTACCAAGGACGTTGCGATATTTAACAATCATTCTGTTTCCCATTGGAAGTCATAAATATATTGTTGATGTAATTTTTTTCTCCACATGTTTTTTTTTTTTTGGGGTATTATTTTTTAATACAATTCTGTTAACATTATTATTTCCACTATTTAATATTTAAATGAACGAAAACATCATTAAATAATATTATTTCTAATGTTATCATCTTGAGTGAGATATTTTAGTCATGGAGTCTGAACATTAGTATAAGTGGGGAAAAAAAACTGTTTAAGATAAAGTTGACGAGAAAGATAGAAATAGAAATAATCTCCAGGATTTTTACGTTTGTAATACGTTATTATCTAAATCTCACAGTATGAAATCCAGACAAAAAACAAACACGCACTCACACACACAAGCAAAATCACACACATACACAAACTCACATCGACACAGATGCATTCACGCGGCTGTAGCTAAGCTGGTTATTGCGGGAGTACCCCCATACCACACACGCATACATACCCACAGCTGAAGGAAGCTAGTTATCTCTGGAGTGCCACACGCCCCACACGTCCACTCCCCAAAACACGACAAAACACCCCCCAGACACACCCCTCACCTCTTCAGCTGAAGCTAGCTATATGCTTCTGTGTGATGCAATGGACAGCTGCGATTGACTTGAGAAGATATTTTGCAAGAAGCAAGGGGCCATGGGGTACGGCAAGACAAAAAATATTATGTGTTAGATACAGAGATATCCAAAATGAATCCATAAGGAGGACAAATCCTTCTTTATCCGTTAAACTAAAATGTCCTCGATCAAACTTCAAAAACACTCCTGCCATTTTAGAGAATGTTTGAGCGGCGTAAATGCATTTTTTTTTCAATTTCCCCTGTACGTAAACATCATTGCTTGACAGTAAACGCCAAACCTTTACCGTAAACACCATTCCTGTACCGTAAACACCATTCTTTTACCGTGCACACCATTCCTTTGCCGTAAACACGATTCCATCACGGCTGCGTCAAATAACTCCCTAATGCAATATTAAAATACAAACATTAAGTTCTCGAGACTTAGTTTGCGAAAAATAACTGCGATTGATTCACACTTAAGTTCCACCATATGATCCACCTTGATTTACACCATAGCTCTACCTTATGGTCCGCCATACGGTCCACCTAAAGGTCCAGCAATACAATACCACTGCCGGCATCCTGTGGGTTTATGCAAGGCCGCAAGGCGATTCGTGATCCAATAGATGTGGGGCGACTTGTGCTCGGGTGAGCGTCTGTGAAGTGATCCGTGACCCAGTGACTTTCTGTGAAGTGATTCGTGGTCCAGTGACCGCCGTCTGAGACGTGATCCACACGAGTTCTTTATAAGCGAAAGTGCAAATTAACCGGGAAAAGAAAAAGAATAACTTTTATTATCCTCACACCTGAACAGTCTCTATGAAAAAAAATATATTGGAAAATCCCGATCTCCTCAATTTAAAAAAAATCTTATTCAATAAATTACCCTTTGAAACTTATTGAAATTTTGGTGAGAACAATACGTCATCGCCCAATAAAACTGTATTTTCGGACTTTGCTATAACACATATTTATTTATTTGAAAAGAAAATATAATGCTCCTTAATCACGGCTGCAATGTGCTCGCATTTCAGGATAGAGTTATCCAGATTAAAACAAACAGACACACCGTCTTTCCTCTCTTTTTTATTAACAACTTTAAATACATTATTTCTCTATTTTTTAAAAACTTTTAAACTTTAAATATTTGGTCTGTAACATATTGGGGTTTTGAGATATTGCTATGGTTATAATATACATCCACCTACATCGTGGCCTACTGGTTCTGCCTGGGGCGCCCACCGATACCGTGGCCCATCTTGTGCTGTATGGGGCGCCTATCCATACCGTGGCCCATCTTGATTTGCCTGGGGCGCATACCGTGGCCCATCTTGTGCTGTCTGGAGAACCCACCCATACCGTGGCCCATCTTGTGCTGCCTGGGGCGCCCATCCAGTCCATGGCCCATCTTGATTTGCCTGGGGTGCCCATCCATACCGTGGCCCATCTTGATTTGTCTGGGGCGCATACCGTGGCCTATCTTGTGCTGGACGGGGGCCAAAACCAAACGATGGCAGTCTCATCCCGACCACGTCGTACCAGGCGATCCGTGACGAAATAACCGCGAGGCCACCCGTGTTTGGGTGAGCTTCGGTGAAGTGGTCCGTGACCCAGTGACTGTTTGTTAAGTGATCAGGGGTCCGGTGACCGCCGTCGGAGGAGCGATCCGCCTGAATTCTTTATAAACGAATGTGCAAATTAGCAGAAAATGAACAGATAATTTTATTTTTTTCATTGTCAACACCCGGTGGACCATGGAGCGGAAAGACACTTGAATTTGGTGCAGTGAAGGTGAAAATACTCCCACAAAACTACTTTAAGAAGCTGACATGCTAGAGGTTTTTAATTTACCTCTTAAGGCAGAAAAAAACAAAAAAAACTTCTGTTTAAAAATGGCTAACTCTGATACATACGGTGTCATGGAGTTATAGAAAAAATGGTTGTATTCATCAAAATGGAGCTTTTGCGACAGAGACCGAAAAAAAATATCTGTGGGGTAACTTGAGCTCATTTAACTGTGAACTTTGGATCTAGTATCAGATCATTGAGGGAGCCAACTATAAAGTTCCAAAAATATGTTTTCTTTATCAACATTGCGTTTAAGTGGACTATTGACGAGGGAGAGCACTGATCAGTTTTGGACATCAAAAATCATGACCATAGCCTTTTACACGTCTGCTAGTACGAACCGGACGTTTGAAAACACACATACACACACTTCCACAACACACATACGCGGCCATCCCATCCAAACCAAAATTCCTGTTCGTCTGAGATCTGAGTTGGGAATCTGGCTGGTGGAAAATTTCAGCCATGCCGAACGTCTTCCGTCTGCTCCCGGTGGTGTTACTGATCACCGTGGCCGGGCTTGTTAAGGCTCAGGTGGATGAGGAAAAGCCGATATCCTGCGACTGCAGCATCGTGGAGTCCAGCTCCGTGGTCGACCGCTGGGTAGCGGTCAAGTGTGAACGCGAGCGGGAACATAACGGCCTGGATGATTCAAGCTTTAAGGTAATTATGGGACATATTTAGAAGAAAAAAATACTCATTTAAGTTCCATGAGGACTCGACACGCAAACACGGGTAAATTATTTCCGTAAGAAAATAGTATGTGTCTCTTTTTTTTTGTCCAAAGCATGTGCTGTACCTGCCTGTAACTTTGCGCATGTCAGATGATGGATTAAGTGTGTTAAATCTGGGAAGGTTTCTTTGGGGGGGGGGGGGTGCCTTTTTTACAGACTATACCCTCAAAGGAGTGATACACGCATTCTAGATGAACAAATAGTTGTTCTTGTACAATAGATCCAGTTAGCGAACAGTTAGGTTGTTCAGCGTTTGCAGAAACTTCTATGAACAGTACGCAAACATTCACCAGAAACAGCAGCTACACAAAAATGCTAATTATTTCCCCCTAACAACACTAGTTCGCTAATTATTTCCCCCTAACAACGCTAGCTCGCTAATTATTTCCCCCTAACAAATCTTAGCACGCTAAATATTCCACAATAGCCATTATTAAAAAAAACCAACACGCTAAATTATCCATAATTCCAATGTAATCTTGCTGCACATGGACTATTAATTTTGCCCTTATATACTCTCCAGTACCAATTGCTAAGAGAAAGGAACGTATTCGGCTTCATTGAAGAGCAAGAGATGATCACTGCGCAGGTAAACAGATAGATGTGTCTTGCCCAATATTTAGAATGCGCCTTAAATCACACAAGTGCAGAGTTTGGGGGGAGGGGGGAGGGAGAGAAAAAAAGTCCATAAGATATGGGAGCTTTTGTCTTTTACTATGCAGGATCTCAGTGACAAGAACAGGATTCACTTTTCGAAAGATTTACGAAAGTAGGTCAAGTAAATTGGGGTGGGTGGTTGGGCAAGGTACCCACTTATTAGTGAGAAATACAACAGTGCCCATTTCTTTTAGATCCTTTTTCTATTATGGTAGGTAGATTTAGACATATATATGATTATATATATTATGCACGATTAATATATGATTATATGTATTATGGACGATTAAAATTACAGTAATATTTCTAATTATCTTGTACTGATGGAGGTATTAGCACAAAATTTTGATTTGTTGTTTTCCCCTACAAAAAAAAATAAATGATAAAATAAATAATTTTAATTTTTAAAACTATTGGTCTGTTTATGCACATTATTTGTCTCGCTAATCAACTTTTAATGGGGACAAGATACAAAAAAATAAAATAATCAATTAAAAATCAATTAATTTAAGGAGATCTTTTTATTCCCCCATGCTTCAAGTCTAAGAATATAAAGCAATTTTTTAGAACGATTGCCTTACAATATTTCCTTAATTCATCTTAGAGTTGGTGAATACTTCATCTCAGGGTTGGTGGGTACTTCATCTCAGGGTTGGTGGGTACTTCATCTCAGGGTTGAACAATCGCAAATTTTTATTTTAAAAAACTTAAAAATCAATTAATTTAAGGAGATTTTTTTATTCCCCCATGCTTCAAGTCTAAAAAAATAAAGCAATTTTTTAAAACAATTGCCTTACAATATTTCCTTAACGACTTTAAAAAAAAAAAAAAAAAAAAAATTGATAAGGGCGTTCCCACTTTTCGTCCTTTCAAATTAGCCCCCAAACTTCTATAACCTGTCCATCCCGGCTGACTACGGCAACTACACTTGCCACGTGACACTGTCCGGCAGCTGTTCCGGCCACTGCAAATTTTGGCTCAATTCAACCTACTGGTGGAAGGGTGAGTACTGAATCGGTGTCTGAACCCTGGAGAGCGCCGTGGTTTCAGTAGAATGTCCTGGTAGACCCTATTTAAACTAAAACGCATGCATCGTTAAGGTTTTTATGCCAATACCAAAGTCAGGGGCGAGAGGTATCTGAAGGAAAGGGGTAGGGTGCCTGGGCAGCGGCGGAAGCCCACTGTGAGTGGCATATATTTACATTCCTTACTGCTACTATTCAAGGTGCCAGTGGTAATGGTCATTCCATTTTTCAACTATTAAAAATAATTGTCGGGAGAAATGCGTGTAATTTTGTACAGCGTTCAAAAACTTAAAGCGTTCATTAGGAGGGCGGTCAAGTTGTTGTATTAGACCCACCACATATTCAAGGTCTGACCGCAGAGGCGTCAAACGAGTGATGAGGGTATCCCCTGGGCACTTTACAGTTAATTATCTCAAATCATTGCTTTGTGACCATTAAAGAAGTGAGGCCATTTACCTTGCAGACGTAAGATTACACTGCCCACGCAGGGGTTACGGGGCCCACGCAGGGGTTACAGAGCCCACGCAGGGGTTACAGAGCCCACGCAGGGGTTACAGAGCCCACGCAGGGGTTACAGAGCCCACGCAGGGGTTACAGGGCCCACGCAGGGGTAACAGTGCCCACGCAGGGGTAACAGTGCCCACGCAGGGGTAACAGTGCCCACGCAGGGGTAAGTGTCCACGCAGGGGTTAGTGTCCACGCGAGGGGTTACAGGGCCCACACAGGGATTACAGGGCCCATGCAGGGGTTACAGGGCCCACGCAGGGGTAACAATGCCCACGCAGGGGTAACATTGCCCACGCGAGGGGTTACAGGGGCCACGCGAGGGGTTACAGGGCCCACGCGAGGGGTTACAGGGCCCACGCAGGGGTAACAGTGCCCACACAGGGGTTCCAGGGCCCACGCGAGGGGTTACAGGGCCCACGCAGGGATAACAGTGCCCACGCAGGGGTTAGTGTCCACGCGAGGGGGTTAGTGTCCACGCTCAAATATTGATTACAATTTAATATTGGCTCAAATTAAATCAATGTACATGGCATTCCTCTAAAAATTTAAACGTGGGGTCGTTCGAAAAAGCGCATCTTTCTAGGACAGGCTTGCACAACTCAACATGTAAGGAGGGCCGTAACAATTGATGAAAAACTTGTGCGGGCCAAAAGAAAAACGGACTTAGGCAGGGCAAAATAAAATAGGACCGGGGAGGGAGCTATTAAGAAAATAAGAAGAATAAAGAATATTTCTTTACTTCGCGGGCCGCAAAGTGGGTGTTGGCCGGCATCAAGCGGCCGTATGTTGTGCAAGCCTGTTCTAGGATATTGGGAAGTATGTTTAAAGTAGATATTGAGGAAAATTTGGCAGAGATTGATAGAAAGACGGCCACCATTTCTGTCAAGGAAAGAAATTTAAAAAAAGTGGTCCAGTAGTATCAAAAGCAATAGTGCTGTGAAACTTGAGGTGACCTGTGGGCCCTATGCTGCCTGCGAGTTAAACTTGAGGTGACCTGTGGGCCCTATGCTGCCTGCGAGTTAAACTTGAGGTGACCTGTGTGCCCTATGCTGCCTGCGAGTTAAACTTGAGGTGACCTGTGTGCCCTATGCTGCCTGCGAGTTAAACTTGAGGTGACCTGTGTGCCCTATGCTGCCTGCGAGTTGTATGTTTTTCATTATTAGAATGCAAGACTTGTGTTGTTTTTTTTAAATTTTCCACAGTCCCTGTTCGGTCAGCCGCTCCGGAAGCAACATCCTCCACGACTGCCCGCAGCAAGATCTTCCCACCAGGCCTTACCAGTGCAGCCGACACAACCGTTTCAGAATCGGCCAGCAGCGGCCCACCCCTGGTGTCTACAACCGACCTCGACACCCCGACGACCTTGCCTTCCAGTGCGGGACAGCGCGTGGACCACAGTCCGGAAAAAAGTGACGAGATGACCACAGGGATCGGCGCTGGCGTGGGTGTCACTCTTGGCGTGGGCACCATCCTGGCGATTGTGCTGGTGGTCTATTGCCGGAAGAGGGGGATAACCAGAGCTAGAGAGGTATTGTCAAATAAACGTATACATTTGCAGATCAATCATAATGAACATTTCATTCTTTCATCTCTTAAGCTATTTCGGTTGAAGGGAACAGCGGCGTTTTCCTATTATTTCAGTCTATGTTTCATTTCTCAAGGTATTTCAGTCTGTTTCATTTCTCAAGGTATTTCAGTCTGTTTCATTTCTCAAGGTATTTCAGTCTGTTTCATTTCTCAAGGATTTCAGTCTGTTTCATTTCTCAAGGTATTTCAGTCTATGTTTCATTTCTCAAGGTATTTCAGTCTATGTTTCATTTCTCAAGGTATTTCAGTCTGTTTCATTTCTCGAGGTATTTCAGTCTGTTTCATTTCTCAAGGTATTTCAGTCTGTTTCATTTCTTAAGGTATTTCAAAATGTTTCATTTCTCGAGGTATTTCAGTCTATGTTTAATTTCTCAAGGTATTTCAGTCTGTTACATTTCTCAAGGCATTTCAGTTAGGGCAGAGGTTAACCTGTGGGTCGCGACCCCTTTGGATGTCGAATGAGCCTTACACAGGGGTCGCCTAAGACCATCGGAAAACACATTTATAAAGTAGCAACGAAAATAACTTTATGGTTGAGGATCACCAGAACAGGAGGAACTGTATTAAAGGGTCGCGGTATGATGGAAAGTTGAGAACCACTGGGTTAGTGAAACAATTTCGGGCATTTTTAATAGGATGCAAAGAAATGTAATTATTTCTATTTTTTCAGTTATTAACTGAAAGATATCTACGAAGAGCACCATTTTAAACAAAAATTTTTTTTACTATAACACAACTAATGGACACATCAGAACATGGACACATTTTTACAAAGTCAAGCAATAAATTTGTCGCTGTTGAATTAAATAAAGGAAGATTTTATGACATAGGGACTCTTTTGCTATTAATGATTTATAGTACAGACTGGAAACCTTGACCTCGAAATGAAACCGGAAACAGTCACACGGAGGCAAAAGAAAAATAGAGATGGCTGTCGTCGGTGGGGAAGGGACGTTGCGAGCATGAAAGTGTAACACTAACGTACTCCGATATTTATTTATTTATTTATTTAGGCATTTTTATATAGCGCTTATCATAAAGCTCTAAGCGCTTTACAATTATTAAAACATGTAAACTAAGTAAATACAAATGAGACACTAGGATAGTAACTACTATTTGGCATTTTTATATAGCGCTTATCATAAAGCTCTAAGCGCTTTACAATTATTAAAACATGTAAACTAAGTAAATACAAATGAGACACTAGGATAGTAACTACTATTCTATAGAAACAATGAAAATGGCCATAAAACGAGGACACTTTGACACTTCAGGATCAACCCGAAACAGAAAATGAGGTAGGGCAAGGAGGGTGCATCACAGGTCATAGGCGGACCTAAACAGATGAGTTTTAAGGGACTTTTTGAAAATGGACGAGGTTTCACTATGACGTATATGGAAGGGGAGCTGGTTCCAGAACGTCATTTGGCTACGCCGGAAAAAAGTTAGACATGTAATGACAACAGAGACTGATCTTACACACAAGAAGTGAACAAGATTGAGACGCAACGACCGTCAGCTCTGGGGGGTTTCAGTCGATGTCAACTATTTTACCTCAATAAAACCTTAGAGAATTAATCCATCGCCATGCGGTCTTGTCTATAATCAATACAAAATGTGTTCTTTTTCCCCGACACTGTCATGGTAGAGAAGTAGACGTCCACTCCAGCCAGAATCTCACTCCTGGGGTGAAATCTTGAAGTGGAGGAAGCGCGAAGAGGTACTCCCTGAGATTTAAGGGGGATGAATTGAATGTGTGTGTGCGTTGTTGTGTGTGTCTGTGCGTGTGTTGAACGTGTGTGTTGTGTGTGTTGACTGTTTGGGTTGACTGTGTGGGTTGACTGTGTGGGTTGACTGCGTGTGTTGACTGCGTGTGTTGACTGCGTGTGTTGACTGCGTGTGTTGACTGCGTGTGTTGACTGTGTGTGTTGACTGTGTATGTTGACTGTGTGGGTTGACTGTGTGTGTTGACTGTGTGTGTTGACTGTGTGCGTCGACTGTGTGCGTCGACTGTGTGCGTTGACTGTGTGCGTTGACTGTGTGGGTTGACTGTGTGGGTTGACTGTGTGGGTCGACTGTGTGGGTCGACTGTGTGGGTCGACTGTGTGGGTCGACTGTGTGGGTCGACTGTGTGGGTCGACTGTGTGGGTCGACTGTGTGGGTCGACTGTGTGGGTCGACTGTGTGGGTCGACTGTGTGGGTTGACTGTTTGTGTTGATTGTTTGTGTTGATTGTTTGTGTTGATTGTTTGTGTTGACTGTTGGGTTGACAGTGTGTGTTGAGTGACAATTGCAAACATAAGTGTTTTTTTGTAAAATTTTACCTGGGTGAGGGAGAGCAGTGTTCGCACACCAGCTGGTGACGTCACTGATGGGTAGGCTTCCAACTGGGGAGCACTTTCCAACGGAGAAGGGTACTTTCCAACGGAGAAGGGCACTTTCCAACGGAGAAGGGCACTTTCCAACGGAGAAGGGCACTTTCCAACGGAGAAGGGCACTTTCCAACGGAGAAGGGCACTTTCCAACGGAGAAGGGCACTTTCCAACGGCGGGGCACTTTCCAACGGTGGGACAACTTTCCATCTGGTGGGCCACTTTTCAACGGAGGGGGGCACTTTCCAACGGAGGGGGCCACTTCCCAACTGCGGGGCCACTTTCCAAACTGGGGGGACACATTCCAACTAGGGAGCCACTTTCCAGCTGGGGGATACTTAAGAACAATGTCATATTGCAATTTGTGTGGGTGCAAAGTTTATTATTTAGAAATAATAAATTAAAATGGAATTTTGACTGAGATTCTCAAAACAAATTTGGCAAGGATTTACACAACGTGATGACGTCACCAACGCTAATACCTACTTTATATTTCTTTTCACGGTCTTATCCAACCAAAAGTCGAACAATCTGTTTTAATAGTTTTGGGTACATTTTAAAAAAAAATTGTTTCATAAAAGTAAATGTTCTTTTGTTACAAATTTTTTTTTTATAAATTAAAAAAAAAATAATAATAATTTGTATCTTAAAGAAACCCAACCCCCTTGAGGATGTTCCGAGGAAGTACATTCACTATCTGAACAATGAGGTTGGCAAGGGCTGTTTCGGTACTGTGAACCTGGCCGAGGTGTGGAACCTCCACAGAGCCAAGGGCAATGAGGGGAAGCGTTGGACGCTGGTGGCCGTAAAGACCCTAAGTAAGTCAGTCAACCGTAAAAAAAACAAAAAAAAACAAAAAAAAAAAAACAAAAAAAAACATGCACATTATGAGTATGAGAAATGAGTCTAAGATAGATTGACTTGTTAAATGACAGGCTTCTTTTTAAGGTATACTTGAGTTCAACTTTTTAAACTTAATTTATTACGTTAAGTTATTATTAAGAACCGAATTTATACATTTCTGAGCCCTAGGCCTAGTTAATTAATTATGCGGGATCCCCCCCCCCCTTAACCCTTTCCCGTCCCCCATTGCAAAACAGGATATTTATAACTTCCGATTTTATATATAATTTAGTTTTGGAAAAATGTATCCTTAGATCCAATCTTTATAATGTTTGAATCAAATAAAAATTTTTTTATCCAAATACGCTACTACTAAACTACAGCATTTTATTTGTCCCTTTTCATAGTTATAATAAAGAACTTTTAAATAGTTGGTTAATTTCTTCTGTACATACGCCCCCCCCCCCTTGACTACTGCACCACAGGCCATGGTCTAGGTTAGCCCTATGGGATATCTGCCATGTTGGGTGTAATGGGAAATCCGAAATCATATTCGCACAATATTTTCCAAAAGGGCTAAGAATAAAAAAACAAACAATCATCAGCTATTTCTGTGTGTGCAGAAAGTATCGGTTTCAGTGGGAAGATATTTAAAATGTACGTTTGTTTCGTTTCTCTTCTGTATTTGAACAGTGATTTATTTTTTTTAAATTTCACTAAAATATTTCAAATGTTATGCAAAATATTAAATCGCCGATATAGAAAATTCAACTATTTTAAATACTATGGACATCTGCCGTCACCGAAGGGATGACCTGAAGTGCGATAATGCTATCTCAAACATCTTGATCGCCGATAGAGTCGGCCGAAAGTAACGTTCTTACCTTCTAACACATCTAGTCGACCTCACGAAGAACGACGACGCCAGACGAGATTTCCTGGCCGAGATGGCGCTGATGAAGTCTATCCCGCCCCACGCCAACATCATCACACTCCACGGCAGCTGCACTGCTCATGGTCAGTACGAATGTGGAATGTGGGGGGNGGGGGGGGGGGGGGGGGCGTGGGGGTGTAGAGGGAGTGGGGTTTGTGTGGGGGGGGAGGGGGGTCGCGAATATCCTCAAAGGGATGTGATGAATTTGAAGACTACATTATACAGTGAAAAAAGTTTCATTTAACAATATTATTTGTGACCAACTTAAGTATCAGTACCTTCGGACCAGGCATTGTGACCACGACAGCAAATCAGATGCGTGAATGTAACGGGTTTTTACACCTGGTGAATGAACATATAAGAATAATGTAGGGCATAATTATGTCGCCACTTACGATACATAGAGACCAAAAAAAATATTTTTTTTCAAGAGATTTAATATATTCTGTCAGGTTGATAGTTTTTTTTAATAGTTTTTTTTTTATACCAAATCTTGTTCACTGTATCGTATATATTAAATTATTTTTTAATCTCTAACCCAGAACCTTATCTGATGATCCTCGAGTTTGCTGCGCTGGGTGACCTGAGGAAATATCTACACGGCCAGAGAATGTCACTTTGCCCCAAAGACTACGGTGTGAGAACCAGCCCCGGTGTGGCAGCCAGCCCCGGTGTGGGAGCCAGCCCTCGTGTGGGAGCCAGCCCTGGAGTGGGGGCGGGCCTGGAAGATGTGGACCATGCCGCTTATGCGTACGTCACCCATTGGTGGGGGGGGGGGGGGCTATTTGAAAGGAGCATTTTAATGTTTGAACAGATTTCGGTTCGCTGAAAACTTTCGTCTTATCTTCCAAACATTGACAAAAATTCCACAAAGAAATCATCAGTCAAGTCATACGTCTTCTTTGTAAGGATAATGAATTTTAAAAAAAAATGATTTCTCTGTTTCTAAAGAATGCCAGTTGAAGAAGATGGTGTGGAGGAGGGGGGAGAAACGGTGACGTCTCGACTGTTGTCATTCGGTCTTCAGATCAGCCGGGGCCTGGAGCATCTGGCCAACAACAAGGTAAGGGGTAGCCACTTCTGTCAGGGGTAGCCACTTCTGTCAGGGGTAGGCACTTCTGTCAGGGGTAGCCACTTCTGTCAGGGGTAGCCACTTCTGTCAGGGGTAGACAATTCTGTCAAGGGGTAGACAATTCTGTCAGGGGTAGCCACTTCTGTCAGGGGTAGCCAATTCTGTCAGGGGTAGCCAATTCTGTCGGGGTAGCCAATTCTGTCAATGGTAGACAATTCTGTCAGGGGCAGCGCCTTCTGTCAGGGGTACACAATTCGGTGAAGGGTAGGCACGTTTGTGAAGAATGTCCACTTCTATGAAGGATATCCAATTCTGTGAAGGATAGCCACTTCTGTGAAGGATATCCAATTCTGTGAAGAATAGCCACTTCTATGAAGGATATCCAATTCTGTGAAGGATAGCCACTTCTGTGAAGGATATTCTATTCTGTGAAGGATAGCCACTTCTGTGAAGAATATCCATTTCTGTAAAAGATAGCCACTTATGTGAAGGAAAGCCACTTCTGTGAAGGATATTCTATTCTGTGAAGGATAGCCACTTCTGTGAAGGATATCCATTTCTGTGAAGGATAGCCACTTTTGCGAAGAATAGCTACTTCTATGAAGGATATCCCAATTCTGTGAAGGATAGGCATTTATGTGAAGGATAGCCACTTTTGTGAAGAATAGTCACTTCTATGAAGGATATCCTATTCTGTGAAGAATAGCCGCTTTTGTGAAAGATAGTCATTTCTGTGAAGGATAGCGCCTTCTGTGAAGGATATCCATTTCTGTGAAGGCTAGCGACTTTTGTGAAGAATAGTCACTTCTATTAAGGATATCCTATTATGTGAAGGCTAGCCACTTCCTTGAAGGATAGCCACTTTAGTGAAGGATAGCCACTTTAGTGAAGGATAGCCACTTCTGTGAAGGATAGCCACTTCTGTGAAGGATAGCCACTTCTGTGAAGGATAGCCACTTCTGTGAAGGATAGCCAATTTTGACACGGAAAAACAATTTTGTCAAGTGTAGCCTACATTTGCTATCAAGAGTAGCCATTTCTGTCACTGACATCATTGACATCCATTAATCTTAGAATTGGAGAGTGGATATAAGTGACTATGAGTGTGGATAAGAGTGGACAGGAGTGTGAATGCATAAGGGGGATTTTAAAGTGTGGATATGTAAGTGTGGATATGTAAGTGTGGATATGTAAGTGTGGATATGTAAGTGTGGATATGTGTGGATATGTGTGGATATGTGTGGATATGTAAGTGTGGATATGTAAGTGTGGATATGTAAGTGTGGATATGTAAGTGTGGATATGTAAGTGTGGATATGTAAGTGTGGATATGTAAGTGTGGATATGTAAGTGTGGATATGTAAGTGTGGATATGTAAGTGTGGATATGTAAGTGTGGATATGTAGTGTCGAGATACTGGCGTGGACAGAAAGGCCTGGACAGAAAGGCCTGGACAGAAAGGCCTGGACAGAAAGGCCTGGACAGAAAGGCCTGGACAGAAAGGCCTGGACAGAAAGGCCTGGACAGAAAGGCCTGGACAGAAAGGCCTGGACAGAAAGGCGTGGGCAATACTGTGACACGAGTGTGGATATCAGCCACAGTGGCGGGGTGGATGTTGCGTAATGTGAAGATTCATTTAACATAGGCTTTTTATTTTTATGAACTATTTTATTTGAACAGATTGTCCACCGAGATGTGGCGGCCAGGAACATCCTTCTCTCTGATCGAAAAGTTGTGAAAATCTCCGACTTTGGACTGGCCAGACGTGTTGGTGAGGGTGATGTGTACGAGAGGACCAGAAAGGTAGTTTTTATTTTGAATAACTTCCAACTGATTTGAGTGACCATATCGTTGACCATGTTGACAAACCAGGCCATTTCGCATACAGTATACGTATGAACACGAATAATAAGTTATTTATCAATTCCCAATGGAGCTGCTGCCAAACTCCCTTTTAACTCCTGGGAACACGTGACCACTGGATCTACGCACCGACTGACAAGCGCTGGAGAGCGTTCAAGGTGCAGGTGTGACAGTGGTGTTACTTCTGGTGCATGCTGCATCATTCACTTGTCAAAGTCCTGTCTCCAGATCCTCTTCACATTGATCGAATGCAAGAACGCGACATCATTTACAATGCTACTTCAAATAATCACCATTGCTACCTCACATTCTATCCATTGCTAGTTCACAAAATATCAATTGCTACCTCATTTCCTATGTATAAAATTTCCTCACATATTATCTAATGCTACGCCTCGTCATTTCCATTACTGCTTCACATAATCGCTAGTGCTACGTAACATTTCCTATCTATTGCTACCTCACTTCTTACCTATAATTTTCTTCACATATATAATATCTAATGCCACCTCCCATCGTAATATTACTACCCGACATCATCATAGCTCTGGGTACGACAAATTATATCTAGTGCCAGGTCACATCTTATCTATAGGAGCCTCACACACTACTCTATTTCTGCATCACATAGCTGTATTGCTACCTCACATATCTATTTCTACCTCACATCCTATCTCTGGCTACCTCACATCCTATCTGTTGCTACCTCACATCCTATCTGTTGCTACCTCACATCCTATCTGTTGCTACGTCACATCCTTCTGTTACTACCTGACATCCTATCTGTTGCTACCCCACATCCTATCTGTTGCTACCTCACATCCTATCTATTGCTACCTCCCATCCTATCTATTTCCACAGGGTCCACTCCCAGCGCGATGGATGGCCCCTGAATCTTTGTTATACAATGAGTTCAGTCAGAGCTCTGATGTTTGGTCCTTTGGCGTTCTCTTGTGGGAGATCGTCACCTTGGGTGAGCGCAGGGCGGTGTTAAAAACGGGGTGGTGTTAATCACGGGGTGGAGTTAATCACGGGGCGGTGTTAACCTCGGGGCGGTGTTAATCACGGGGTGGTGCTAATCACAGGGTGGTGTTAAACATTTTTTTTCAAAATCCAATAAACACAATTTATTGACTAAAAACCTTTAGGGTGACTGAAATGTACTGTATTGTAATTTTTTGTTCTGGTCACACTTCACTGATCCTTGTCATGCTTTACTGAAATCACGGGGTGGCCTGGAAGATAGTTTCAATTGACCAGACAAGAAGAAAAGGTCATAACATCCCGGCAACTCAATAACATGATTTGTATTCAAACATGACTAAAAACCCGGCAACTCAATAACATGAGTTGTATTCAAATATGACCACAAAAAAAAAAAAAAAAAGGTAACTCTGACATGTATGCGAATATGACCAAACCGCCTGTGAAAATTAAGCTTTACAACATCTAGTTTACATCAATTGCAACCCTATGGTTTTAAAATTATTATAAATATTTTTTGTTTAAAAAGTGGATTCGGAGCTGGAAAGAAAAAAAAAATAGAATCCAATTTTCTCAGATTAAAGGTAATAACATCCCGCAAACTCAATAACATGATTTGTATTCAAAAAAGACTAAAAACCCGGCAACTCAAAAACATGAGTTGTATTCAAATATGACCACAAAAAAAAAAAAAAAGGTAACTCTGACATGTATGCGAATATGACCAAACCGCCTGTGAAAATTAAGCTTTACAACATCTAGTGTACATCAATTGCAACCCTATGGTTTTAAAATTATTATCAATATTTTTTGTTTAAAAAGTGGATTCGGAGCTGGAAAGAAAAAAAAAATAGAATCCAATTTTCTCAGATTTGTTTTTAGTTGTGCACAGCTCACACTTTCACCTGTCCGTCAATGTTTGGCCCTCACCGCACTTTGTTTTAACATAAAAAAGGTCTGGAGCTTGGGGGAAAAATGAATTTTCCTTTTGCTGTGGAATGATGGGAGTATATTGGGGTTATTGCCTTTATTTGCCAACGGCCCGACTAAAGCCCTGACTTACATCGGGGCATAAGCTGACACACATGAGACGTAATCTGACATAAATGTGACATACTCTGACAAACCAGGGACGCACTCTGGAATACGCGTGACGTACTCTGACATCCATTTGCGTACTCTGACATAAATAGCACATATTTTGTGACATCAATGGGGCGTACTATGGCATAAATGTGACGGACACTGATATACAAGTGACGTATACTCTGAAATACGTGACGTACTCTGACATAAATGTGACGTGCTCTGACATAAATGTGACGTACTATGACATAAATGTGACGCACTCTGACATACATGTGACGTACTCGGACAGTCATGGGGCCTACATTGACCGTCGTGTCACATACGCCGCAGGATCCACTCCATACCCAGGACTTTCCAATGCGACCCTGGTGAACAAGATCAAAGCTGGAGGATCGCTCACCTGCCCGCCCCACTCAGCTGCTGTTGTGTAAGTTATGTTTTTTTTTAAAATACCTGTGTCATAGCTCACCTGTCCACCCCACTCATCTGCTGTTGTGTGAGTTATGGGTTTAAAAAAAGCCTGTGTCATAGCTCACTTTCGTTCCCCCATCCTTCAGTTGTGGTCTAAGCTATTGTTTAAGTAACCTCTTTTATAGCTCACCTACCCCCTTTATTCATCAGTTATCATATTAGGTATTGGTTTAAGTAACCTCTGTTAGGGCTCACCTACCCACTTTATTCCACAGTTACATTAATTATGGTTTTAGCAACCTGTTATAGCTCACCTGCCCCCCTTCATTCATCAGTTTTCATGTTATTTATGGGTTAAGTAACCTCAGTTATAACTCACCTGCCCCCTTTTTCATCAGTTATCATGCCAGTTATTGTTTCATAACCTCTGACATAGCTCACCTACCCCCAAAGCTTTATTCGTCAGTTCTCATGTTAGTTATGGTTTTAAACCATCCTCTGTTATAGCTCACCTGCTCATTTCATTCATCAGTTCTCATGTTAGTTATGGTTTAAGTAACCTCTGTTATAGCTCACCTGCTCATTTCATTCATCAGTTCTCATGTTAGTTATGGTTTACGTAACCTGTGTCTTAGCTCACCTGTCCTCGCCACTCATCTTACGTTGTGTAAGTTAGTTTTTTTTTTACGTTGTGTAAGTTATAGTTTTTAAATCACCTGTGTTATGGTCACATCTTTTGGGACCACGGTCTCATTATCCTTATCTCGAGGTTTCATTTCTTTTAAAGGTCTCGTTTCCTCGTGATCTCGTTGTAATGGAAAGTTAGCGACACAGAATAAACCTTCACAACTTTATTTGTAAAAAAAAAATAAAGGGCTTTTTACACAAATTTTCTTATATAGTATTCTAATATAATACAATTAGAACAATCGGATTAACAATTAATTCTAGCACAAAGTACTTACAGTACACAGTGGCATGGATATTTAAAATTATGAGTTCTAATTGTCTTATGTCAGTTTACTGAAATATATTTAGAAAAAAAAGACTTCATTTTTAATATGGTGAATGATTATGTCAGGAAATGAAAAATGAAAGTTTGCTACCGTAGCTATTAAATTTGTTTAAAATAGTTATTACATTAATTTTTTTTAGATATAGGCCTATTTAATAAATAAAAATTAAAAATTGTAAAAAAAAAAAAAACCCCAAAAAAACTATAATAAAAAATGAATAAAAAATAATATAAAGCCATAAAAAGCCTTATTCTATCAGTAGTATCAGAAACCAAGACACACATTNGAAAAATGAAAGTTTGCTACCGTAGCTATTAAATTTGTTTAAAATAGTTATTACATTAATTTTTTTTAGATAAAGGCCTATTTAAAAAATAAAAAATAAAAATTGAAAAAAAAAAAAAAACCCCAAAAAAACTATAATAAAAAATGAATAAAAAATAATATAAAGCCATAAAAAGCCTTATTCTATCAGTAGTATCAGAAACCAAGACACACATTTGACAAATGTAAGTTCCAGTGGATAAATCGTTTTTCCCTCCGCTTTAGTAATGAAGTGATGCTGAGCTGCTGGAGGAAGGCACCGGATGCCCGACCGACGTTCGCCCAGCTGCGAGTGCGCCTGGAGGAACTCCTGGAAGACCAGGTCAACTACTTGGATCTCCAGCAGATGGATGAGAATTTATACAGCATCCTGGATGACTGATGCCTGGAGGCATCGACTGACTGTCTCTCAGGGGACCTACAGGATGAAAATGGAGACTTTTTATTCTTGAGGTTGGCCCACGCTGAATTTTAATGGAGTTTAACGGGAGATAGATAGTTCAGAACCATTTTATTTTTAAAGCTAATTAAAATTTTTATTTTTCATGTAATAAACAATTTTTTTTAAAAATCAGTGTTGTTTTATTTGAGTTTTATGTGGGTTTTTTTTTACTTTATTACAATCATGGTTTAAATTGCCATTTCATATACCTAGCATTTTAATAAAAGAAAGTCACTTTAAAAAAATATAAATTTTGATTTTTGGATCATTATAGAATGAGAAATGTTAGGTTAATTGTTTAAATGATGTACATTAATGAAACAACTTTAAAAAAAAAAAAAAAAGATAGGTCTGGTATTTTAATTGTTTTGTACATTTAGAGCATGGTCATGATTTCTTTACTAAAATGATTCACTTTGACTTGGGATGAAGATCATTTATCAGATTGTATCATTTATCTTTATGATTGTTGATATTTTTATGATAGCAACCAAATTTAACATGATATTTTTATGATACCAACCAAATTTAACATGATATTTTTATGATACCAACCAAATTTAACATGATATTTATATGCTACCGACCAAATTTTAACATGATAATTTTTATGATACCAACCAAATTTTGGCGTAAGTCATTTTTCATGTTGTAGTTGCATTTTTCTTCTAAAATTTTTTTAAATTTTCAAAGTGTTACATGAATGGCTGAGACAACTACTAGAAGAGTTGTAGCAAAAAAGATGTAAATTTATTCCTGATTGTAAATAAAAACAGAGAAAACAAAAATTGAAGAAGAGTTTGTTATTTCATGCGGCAGCCCAAATTACTTTTTCCAAAAATTACAACCATCACCTTGTTGAGCCATGGCTTAAGGATTCCTTTGTTTGCAGCCAAGCGAGGAAATTTGTGATAAATTTCTCGATAATTTGAATTACCTCAGTTGTTTCTAAATGACCCCAAACGCTACTGCATGACTCCAACCCTCCTGCATGACTCCCAACACTACTGCATGACTCAGACTATACTGGATGACTCCAACCGCTACTGCATGAATCAAACACAACTGCTTAACTCCAAACCTACTGCATAAACTCAAACTTTTTGTTCGAGTCAAGCGGTTCTCAAACTGTTGGTCGCGACCACTTGGAAGGGGGGGGGG
>CAXITT010000833.1:22134-37231 GCA_964033795.1 Lymnaea stagnalis | reverse complement strand
ATAAACAAAAAAAAAAACCAAAAAAAAAAAAAAAAACAAAAAAAAAAAAAAAAAAACAACAAAAAAAAAAAAAACAAACAAAAAAAAAAAAAACAAAAAAAAAACAAAAAAAAAACAAAAAAAAAACAAACAAAAACAAAAAAAAAAAAAATAAATAAAATAAAAAAAAAACAGAAAACAAACAAACAAACAAAACAAACAAACAAACAAACAAACAAACAAAAAACAAACAAAAAACAAACAAAAAACAAACAAAAAACAAACAAAAAACAAACTACGGTTTCTGGAGTTGTTGCTTTTTTTTGGGGGGGTGGGGGGTGGGGGGGAGGGGGTTATTAAAAAAAAATAAAAAATTGGAGTGCTAAATGAAAAAAAAAAGAAGACATTTAAAGAAATTTGTTTAGTCTTATGGAGATGACTTTAACGAAAACATGATACCTTTTAACCTAAGTGGGATTACATTTGTTAACAACGTTACACATTTTTTATATTTTTTTTGTCTCGGGTGACAGAAAATACAGACCTCAAACTCACTGAGGAATGATGTGGCTCTTATTGGCGACCTTGAATTTTGGCCCCAGCATAACAGCGTACAGTACTCAGTACAGTCCGTGTTCCTGTGAGATAAAGCTACGCCCTCAACAGATGGATTCCAATGCCATTCACCTGGAGTGTGTTACTAATCTTAATCCGTTAAATCCATTTCCGCAAGGAGTACCTGTAACGGTGAGCTTCGATTTACCATCTTGTCCGAGTTACTCGATTAAGGTTCTTTGTAGGTGGTCCTTGTTTGTGGTCCTTTTTCTGTAGTCCTTGGTTTGAGATCCCTTGTCCGTGGTTCATTGTTTGAGATCCTTTGTCTGTGGAGCCTGGTTTGTGATCCTTTACCTGTGGTCCTTGTTTGTGGTCCTGTGTATGTGGTCCTTGCTTGTGGTCCTTTGTCTGTAGTCCTAGGTTTGAGATCCCTTGTCTGTGGTTCATTGTTTGAGATATTTTTTTATTCGTGATCCCTGGTTTGAGATCCTTTGTCTGTGGACCCTGGTTTGTGATCGGGGGTGTGGCAGTATCTACTAATGGCGATTATTGCTGTGTGTATTGAGTGAACTTTGTGCCCTGACTGGCCTGTGCTGTTGTCATGTTGTGTGACTGGACCTGCTGAGTTTTTTTACACGCACTTTTCAACTTAAGGGTGTGAGCAATGGTTGGAGAAACGGAGTGAACGATCATGTGATGCGGGGCGTAAAAAGAATTTAGAATGAGGAATAAAGAACGGTTGTTACACAGACCTCAGAGGGTTTGGTGTCATATTTTACCACTACAGAGGCTCCACGAATCTTTATTCCTTAAATATTGTTTTTCACTTGAACGCATTGCGTACATCTCGACAGTTTACCTGGCAAGGGAAGGTGAACGCCTCCACCAAACGGAAGGAATTCGCCGAGGTCAAAGTTCAGACGGTAAGTATTGGATTATTTGTTTGTATGTGTGTGTGTGCGTGTCTTTGTTTTAATTTAAACAGAGAGTTCCCGAAATAGTGCAGAGATACACGAACGATATCACGATTAAAAAACTGTATGAATGGGAATTAAAGAGTAGGAGATGAAAACTACAGTTGACAAAACCTTTGTTGGGCCGGGGGGGGGGGGGAGGAAGCTATGAAACAAAACGTTACTTCATATGTGTTTACTTTATATGTGTTTACTTTATATGTAATTACTTGACGCTTAATCTCATTTGAACAAGATCTTTCGTTTTATTTTTGTTTATTTTTAGCATTTTTACCCACAATGCAGTGGCCTGGAGGTTAGTAATTCCCGCGCCTACGTCTTCTACAAATGTCAGTTCGAGGCTGGACAGGAGTGTCACGGAGAATGCTGCTATCAACCTGGTCAGTGGAAATCGAAATTCAATTCTACACCTCAACTACAAATGTCCTTTATTTTAATGTATGACAAGATGATAAATTAATATTTTATCAATAAAAGCTACGTTTATCTACATTCATATTTTTGGATAGATTCTGAGACTTTGTCTTCCTGAGACTGGGGAAGTTTTTGCAGGGATCGTATATCTTCTTTCTGAGACTGTTGGCATTATTTGCAGGGATCATAGACCTTCTTTCTAAGAATTGTGGCTTTTTTCAGGGACAGTGGACCATATTTCTGAGACCTGTGACGGAATTTCTCAGTCCAAACTCTCTTAACTCATCATGTTGTGGCACCAAATACCTACCATTCGGAGCCATCACAATGGTTGTTACGATAAGAAGTGTTCACAGCTAGCAGAGGCTTAACAAAAACCATTAATAAGACAATTCCCGCTGCTAAGACTACGCCATTTTGTTTGGGAATGTTCTTAAGTGTAAGGGAAATAAGATCCCATCTTCTAGGGCCCATTGCCTTAAAGATAATTCGACAGCCATGACGCAAAGAAGACAATGACTTGGTGTTTAATATCGTTAGGTTGGTGGAAATGTTGCTACGCTCAGTGAAATTCGGTGCACAGGGCCACGGAGTCAGATAAAAAATCAAGACATTTGGTTTATTTAAGCTAAGCACCTGCTTCTTTATAACAGCAAGTCATAGAGTGCCATTGACACCTAAAATTACATGTCGAAATGAAATCAGTATTCTCACCACTTTTTATGACGTATTATGTGAATAAATTACGTGAACTTTAGGACTTGTTCCAGATGTTGCCAATGTTAACTACCCGATGGACGAAATGGCGCCCGCCCCTAGGAACGAAATGGCGCCCGCCCCTAAGAACGAACCGCCCCAACCGTTCAGATATCCTTCGCCGCCGAAGCCGGACGACAACCAGTATCAGACTGCCCGTCAGCTGTTGGAGTCGTGCCAGGCCTGGAGCGGGCCTGAGCTGGCCACCAACAAACAGGATGGTCCGGCATCCAGGGACCAGCAGGAAAAGGTGGCGATAGGGCCGATAACTAGAGGGGTCCTGGTTGCCACCTTCGTAGTGCTTACCGCCCTTTTAATGTTTGGGGTGATTGCAGTGATCTGGAGGAGGAAGGTATAAGTTGTTATTTTTTTTTTTAGACTTTTAGTGTAGGCAACTCATAGGCAAACTGTAGGAAATCTGTAGGAAAACACTCAGAGGCATGTCAAGGTTTGGCAAGACGTGGCACCTGCTTTCATTGGTTCTGGAAAGAGGCGAAGAATCTGCAAGACAGACAAATAATTTTGTATTTTAAAAAGAAAAGTTAGTTTACATTTAAAGTGTCACCAATTTATGCTGCTGATTAATCTGCCTATCTCGCCGTCCATTTTAAAGAAAACAATCTTAAAACATTAAAAAATAATAGGTTTGACCTCTCAATCTTCAGATGTAATTGTTTGTTCTTGCATCGGGCGCCACATGCTGCGAACGCATTCATTAACACATGATTTTAAATAGCATGTTTTGTTTTGTAAACACATGATTTTAATCCAGCTGTAATTTATTTTTCACAGAAAAAGTTGAAGAAGAAAAGCTGCGCAGCGCCACAGCCTCAGCCAAGAGTGGCGTCTATATCCGGAACTACAGTGAAGCTATTCAGCCACTCCAAGGATCGTGATGAGGTAAAGTAGGCAAGGGATGTAAGATACAGGGGGGGGGCCGTAGCCTACACCCCCCCCCCCCCGGGGGGTGGGAATGATCCCGTTTTTAAATCAATGCTTGCCCATTAGACATTCAGGGTAGTAATTTTTTTATGGTAATGGGGGGGGGGGGGGGCCTCTTCTTTTTTTTGGGGGGGGGGCCTGTCCCCAACCCCCCCCCCCCCGGGAGGTGGGAATGATCCCGTTATTAAATCAATGCTTGCCCATTAGACATTCAGGTTAGTAATTTTGTTATAGTAATGGTGGGGGGGGGGGCCTCTTCTTTTTTTTGCGTTCCTTTTTAAAACTTTTTTTTTTCAGGTGTCCCCATAGTATGTTTTACTCATTTCCAGTAATTTTGTTACAGAGTCACGTGACCATTAAATAGATTCTCCGACGACAAAATACTAATATTCGAACATTTCACTATTTCACTATTGGAATATTTCACTATTTAATCTTTCAAATCTTTGACAGGAAGTTGCTTTACATTCTTTTCAAAGAAAATAAAAAAAACAACAAAAAAACTTCATGTTTTAAAGTAAATTAATTAAAATAAAGACACACTCCATCCAATTGCTACAATAAGGATTTGAAATATTTCCTCACCTCAGCCCTGCCCCCCCAACCACACACACACCCAACTCACTCACCAACCCCCACCCCCCCCCCCCCCCCCCCCCCCCCCCCCAATTACCCCCCCCCCCCCCCCCCCCACCAACTTTTTTTCTGAAACAGAAGCCGAGTCAGCTGGAGGAAGTCCCCCGTAAGAACATCCGGTTTCTGAACACGATTGGCAAAGGCATGTTTGGTATCGTGGTCAAGGCCGAGGTCATGAACATCAACAACAAGAAGACGGACAAACGCTGGACGACCGTCGCCATCAAAATGACCAACAGTATGTAGTGAAAGGAATGTTTACTATGTTATACGGAACGAAAGAAAGCGGGTACTATTTTGATAGTTGGCAAAATTTTGCTGGGATAAATTTCTACTTATGAAGAATTTCATTTTTCCTTATTATTGGCGATGGGGGGAAAAGGCTGGGGATCGGATTAGATGTTAAATGAAATTCGCGTTGTGGTCAGGGCTGGTCATAACTGTAACTGTATTTGAATATCTCCATTGTCTATATTGTCTTATCTGTCGATTTCTGCTGTCAAATGTCCACTGTCTAATGTCGAATTGTTAGTGTTTACTAAGCACGATCAGTGACGCGTGCGAGGGGGGGAAAAAGGGGGGGGGGGATTTCCAAGCAGTGAAAAAATTCACACATTTGGGCAGCATCCTCTCCGGGTCAGTAACAATAGATTATTCGATAATCATACGTTTGACAGCATCAAGTAGATGCCGACTAGACTAGTCAGTAACAATTGATCATTCGATAATCATACGTTTGACAGCATCAAGTAGATGCCGACAAGACTAGTCAGTAACAATTGATCATTCGATAATCATACGTTTGACAGCATCAAGTAGATGCCGACTAGACTAGTCAGTAACAGTTGATCATTCAATAATCATACGTTTGACAGCATCAAGTAGATGCCGACTAGACTAGTCAATGACCGACTTTCCAAAGCAAGTGTTGCATTCCGGAGAGTGTTTGGGAGCGAAGAGATGTCAGTCTTGTCACTAGACTGACAGCATAAATGGCAATCGTATTAACATCTCTGCCATTTGCTAGTGACATGCCAGACAACTAACCCATCGCCACCTACACGGTCTGCGTCAACTCCTTGGCATAGGGCGGCAGGAAAGAGTCCCGGACACAGAAGTCCTACTACAGGCTGACTTTATCAGCCTACACACGCTCCTACAAAGAAGGGAAAAGCCATTTGAGCAGGACATGTTACAAGAATGTTAGGGGTCAGATATCCGACGCAACTAATATTCGGTGAACTCTCCAGAGGGCAACGCTCAGCTGGTGTGCAGAAATCAAATCTTCGAGAACTGTCTAAAAGCTTCACTCAAATCCATGAAGATTGGCCGTCGGAAAGACATTCTATGAATCGTACAAGCTTGGCCTGGCAGACTCAGTGTTGGGGCACAATCCTCAGAGAATAAGCGCACCACTCCCTTCCCCCCCCCCCCCCCCACATTAAAGCACACGGCAAGGAAATGCCGAATCAACACAAATCCGACCAAGACCCCCCAAAAAACAACAGAAAAAAAAACGTGGGTCCCACGTGCGGGAAAGCTTTCAAACAAGACTGGCTGCATGGCTACGTGCGTTCTCAATGTTGAATATAGACTTGGTCGTCTTCACATGCGAAGTACGAAGAGCAACGATGCCGTACACAATGCAGCGTCTGTTTTCCACTGTCCAGTTTCTACTTTCTAAATTCCTGTGGTGTCTGTCCACTGTTCACGGGATTAGACAGCCAACCCAAAATATGCACTACCTTTGCTAACAACGCCACAATTATGAATTTAAAAATAACAAACGAATCATTTAGATTTCAACCAATCATAAATTTATATCGCTGCACGACCTTTTAAAGGGGATGCAACTGCACTTGCTGCAGTCGATATAGTGTTTTAAAAGTTGTCTCTCTTAATAAAGGTTCTAGACAGAATGAGTTTATTTGACGATGGTGAATCTTCCAATCTGGTGTTAAATTTTGGGGTCTTTGTTTAAATAATGTTTTACTATGCACCATGATTCCTTTAATTTGCCTTGAAGTTTAAACACTTTTAACTTTATTCCCTTTTAACTTCAGTCCCTTTTAACTTTATTCCCTTTTAACTTCAGTCCCTTTTAACTTTAGTCCCTTTTAACTTCAGTCCCTTTTAACTTTAGTCACTTTTAACTTTAGTCACTTTTAACTTTAGTCACTTTCAACTTTAGTCACTTTCAACTTTAGTCACTTTTAACTTTAGTCACTTTTAACTTTAGTCACTTTTAACTTCAGTCCCTTTTAACTTCAGTCCCTTTTAACTTTAGTCCCTTTGAACTTTAGTCACTTTTAACTTTAGTCACTTTTAACTTTAGTCCCTTTGAACTTTAGTCACTTTTAACTTTAGTCACTTTTAACTTTATTCCCTTTTAACTTCAGTCCCTTTTAACTTTAGTCACTTTTAACTTCAGTCCCTTTTAACTTTAGTCACTTTTAACTTCAGTCCCTTTTAACTTTAGTCCCTTTTAACTTCAGTCCCTTTTAACTTTAGTCACTTTTAACTTCAGTCCCTTTTAACTTTAGTCACTTTTAACTTTAGTCACTTTTAACTTTAGTCACTTTCAACTTTAGTCACTTTCAACTTTAGTCACTTTTAACTTTAGTCACTTTTAACTTTAGTCACTTTTAACTTCAGTCCCTTTTAACTTCAGTCCCTTTTAACTTTAGTCCCTTTGAACTTTAGTCACTTTTAACTTTAGTCACTTTTAACTTTTGTCACTTTTAACTTCAGTCCCTTTTAACTTTAGTCCCTTTTAACTTCAGTCCCTTTTAACTTCAGTCCCTTTTAACTTTAGTCCCTTTGAACTTTAGTCACTTTTAACTTTAGTCACTTTTAACTTCAGTCCCTTTTAACTTCAGTCCCTTTTAACTTCAGTCCCTTTTAACTTCAGTCCCTTTTAACTTTAGTCCCTTTGAACTTTAGTCACTTTTAACTTTAGTCACTTTTAACTTTAGTCACTTTTAACTTTAGTCCCTTTTAACTTCAGTCCCTTTTAACTTCAGTCCCTTTTAACTTCAGTCCCTTTTAACTTCAGTCCCTTTTAACTTCAGTCCCTTTTAACTTTAGTCACTTTTAACTTTAGTCACTTTTAACTTTAGTCACTTTTAACTTTAGTCCCTTTTAACTTTAGTCACTTTTAACTTTAGTCCCTTTTAACTTTAGTCCCTTTTAACTTCAGTCCCTTTTAACTTTAGTCACTTTCAACTTTAGTCCCTTTTAACTTCAGTCCCTTTTAACTTTAGTCCCTTTTAACTTCAGTCCCTTTTAACTTCAGTCCCTTTTAACTTTAGTCACTTTTAACTTTAGTCACTTTTAACTTTAGTCACTTTTAACTTTAGTCCCTTTTAACTTTAGTCACTTTTAACTTTAGTCACTTTTAACTTTAGTCACTTTCAACTTTAGTCACTTTTAACTTTAGTCCCTTTTAACTTTAGTCACTTTTAACTTTAGTCCCTTTTAACTTCAGTCCCTTTTAACTTTAGTCCCTTTTAACTTTAGTCCCTTTTAACTTTAGTCACTTTTAACTTTAGTCACTTTCAACTTTAGTCACTTTCAACTTTAGTCACTTTTAACTTTAGTCCCTTTTAACTTTAGTCACTTTCAACTTTAGTCACTTTTAACTTTAGTCCCTTTTAACTTTAGTCACTTTCAACTTTAGTCACTTTCAACTTTAGTCACTTTTAACTTTAGTCACTTTTAACTTTAGTCACTTTCAACTTTAGTCACTTTTAACTTTAGTCCCTTTTAACTTTAGTCACTTTTAACTTTAGTCCCTTTTAACTTTAGTCACTTTTAACTTTAGTCACTTTCAACTTTAGTCACTTTTAACTTTAGTCACTTTTAACTTTAGTCCCTTTTAACTTTAGTCACTTTTAACTTTAGTCCCTTTGAACTTTAGTCACTTTTAACTTTAGTCACTTTTAACTTTATTCCCTTTTAACTTCAGTCCCTTTTAACTTTAGTCCCTTTTAACTTCAGTCCCTTTTAACTTTAGTCACTTTTAACTTCAGTCCCTTTTAACTTTAGTCCCTTTTAACTTCAGTCCCTTTTAACTTTAGTCACTTTTAACTTCAGTCCCTTTTAACTTTAGTCACTTTTAACTTTAGTCACTTTTAACTTTAGTCACTTTCAACTTTAGTCACTTTCAACTTTAGTCACTTTTAACTTTAGTCACTTTTAACTTTAGTCACTTTTAACTTCAGTCCCTTTTAACTTCAGTCCCTTTTAACTTTAGTCCCTTTGAACTTTAGTCACTTTTAACTTTAGTCACTTTTAACTTTAGTCACTTTTAACTTCAGTCCCTTTTAACTTTAGTCACTTTTAACTTTAGTCACTTTCAACTTTAGTCACTTTTAACTTCAGTCCCTTTTAACTTCAGTCCCTTTTAACTTCAGTCCCTTTTAACTTTAGTCCCTTTGAACTTTAGTCACTTTTAACTTTAGTCACTTTTAACTTCAGTCCCTTTTAACTTCAGTCCCTTTTAACTTCAGTCCCTTTTAACTTTAGTCCCTTTGAACTTTAGTCACTTTTAACTTTAGTCACTTTTAACTTTAGTCCCTTTTAACTTCAGTCCCTTTTAACTTCAGTCCCTTTTAACTTCAGTCCCTTTTAACTTCAGTCCCTTTTAACTTCAGTCCCTTTTAACTTTAGTCACTTTTAACTTTAGTCCCTTTTAACTTTAGTCACTTTTAACTTTAGTCACTTTTAACTTTAGTCCCTTTTAACTTCAGTCCCTTTTAACTTTAGTCCCTTTTAACTTTAGTCACTTTTAACTTTAGTCCCTTTTAACTTTAGTCACTTTTAACTTTAGTCACTTTCAACTTTAGTCACTTTTAACTTTAGTCCCTTTTAACTTTAGTCACTTTTAACTTTAGTCCCTTTTAACTTTAGTCACTTTTAACTTTAGTCCCTTTTAACTTCAGTCCCTTTTAACTTTAGTCACTTTCAACTTTAGTCACTTTTAACTTTAGTCACTTTTAACTTCAGTCCCTTTTAACTTCAGTCCCTTTTAACTTTAGTCACTTTTAACTTTAGTCACTTTTAACTTTAGTCACTTTTAACTTTAGTCCCTTTTAACTTTAGTCACTTTTAACTTTAGTCACTTTTAACTTCAGTCCCTTTTAACTTCAGTCCCTTTTAACTTCAGTCCCTTTTAACTTTAGTCACTTTTAACTTTAGTCACTTTTAACTTTAGTCACTTTTAACTTTAGTCCCTTTTAACTTTAGTCACTTTTAACTTTAGTCCCTTTTAACTTTAGTCCCTTTTAACTTCAGTCCCTTTTAACTTTAGTCACTTTCAACTTTAGTCCCTTTTAACTTCAGTCCCTTTTAACTTTAGTCCCTTTTAACTTCAGTCCCTTTTAACTTCAGTCCCTTTTAACTTTAGTCACTTTTAACTTTAGTCACTTTTAACTTTAGTCACTTTTAACTTTAGTCCCTTTTAACTTTAGTCACTTTTAACTTTAGTCACTTTTAACTTTAGTCACTTTCAACTTTAGTCACTTTTAACTTTAGTCCCTTTTAACTTTAGTCACTTTTAACTTTAGTCCCTTTTAACTTCAGTCCCTTTTAACTTTAGTCCCTTTTAACTTTAGTCCCTTTTAACTTTAGTCACTTTTAACTTTAGTCACTTTCAACTTTAGTCACTTTCAACTTTAGTCACTTTTAACTTTAGTCCCTTTTAACTTTAGTCACTTTCAACTTTAGTCACTTTTAACTTTAGTCCCTTTTAACTTTAGTCACTTTCAACTTTAGTCACTTTCAACTTTAGTCACTTTTAACTTTAGTCACTTTTAACTTTAGTCACTTTCAACTTTAGTCACTTTTAACTTTAGTCCCTTTTAACTTTAGTCACTTTTAACTTTAGTCACCGACAGGCATAACGAAGACGCAAAGACGGATTTCCTGGCCGAGCTGGCGCTGATGAAGTCCATCCCACATCACGTCAACATCATCACCCTCCATGGCAGCTGCACTGCTCATGGTACGGCAACTCTTGCACCCTACTGTACCTCTCTTCTGATACCACTGCTACTAGTTCTGATAGCATTGTATTTAGTTCTGATACCATTGTAACTAGTTCTGATATCACTGTAACCAGTTCTGATACCATTGTAACTAGTTCTGATACCACCGTATCTAGTTCTGATAAATTGTAACTAGTTCTGATACCATTGTAACTAGTTGTGATACCATTGTAACTAGTTGTGATACCATTGTTACTAGTTCTAGCACCATTGTAACTAGTTCTGATACCATTGTAACTAGTTGTGATACCATTGTAACTAGTTGTGATACCATTGTAACTAGTTCTAGTAACATTGTAACTAGTTCTGATACCACCGTATCTAGTTCTGATAAATTGTTTGATACCATTCTGTCTAGCTCTGATGCCACTGTAACTAGTTATGATGGTCTTTTATCTAGTTCTGATGCTCTTTTATCTAGTTCTGATGCTCTTTTATCTCGTTCTGATACTATTGTAACTTTTTCGGATACCATTGTAATTACTCCTGCCACTATAGCTTGTGAAAAGTTTTGACCTGTCATTTCACCCCCTCCCCCGGGCCGCTCCCGCTGTTCTCCACACAGATCCATACATGATGCTGCTGGAGTACGCCGAGAGGGGCGATCTCAAGAAGCACCTCCAGGATCAGAGGATGGAGCGCAACTACGCCAACGCCGCCTTCAGCTCTTACGGCGTCCGGCAGCCGTACAGCGGTGGCGTCGCAACTTACAGCAACATCTCCGGCTTCAGCGGCGTCACCACCTGTGGCAAATCACCATGCGGACTCAGAAAGGATGGGTCAAGGTACGCGCGGGGGTCCTGGGTGGAGGGGGTTGTCGTGTAGTCATGGTGTCAGTTTATTTGTTTCTTTATCACTGTGTCCGGGTCATTGAGTGATCAGTCATCAAAGTGACGACTTTTACATTCTTCTTGCCGTCCCTTTGCTGTCCTTTTACTGTCCTTTTGCTGTCCTCTTGCTGTCCTCTGGCTGTCCCATTGCTGTCCTCTTGCTGTCCTCTTGCCGTCCTCTTGCCGTTCTTTTGCTTTCCTCTTGCTGTCCTCTTGCTGTCCCATTGCTGTCCTCTCGCTGTCCTCTTGCAGTCCTCTTGACGTCCATTTGCCGTCCTTTTGGTGTCCTTTTGCTGTCCTCTTGCTGTCCTCTTGCTGTCCCATTGCTGTCCTACTGCTGTCCCTTTGCTATCCCCTGGCTGTCCTTTGTCTCTTCCTTGCTGTCCTCTTGCTTCCCCTGGCTGTCCTCTGACTGCCCCCTGGTTGTCCTCTTGCTGTCTCTTTGCATTCCTCTTGCTGTCGTCTTGCTGTCCCCTTGCTTTCATCTGGCTGTCCTATTGCTGTCCTCTCGATAGCTTCTTGGGGATCTCTTGATACCTCCTTGCTGTTTTCCTGCTATATTCTTGGATACTGAATCGCTGCTAAGTATTTATTTTAAATTTTATATTGCTTTCACTGTTGTTTGTTCGATGACGAAGGCTTCTTGCCAACACATTCGTTGTTCCTTTTCGTCCTTTTTTCAGGTTTTCGTATACTTTGTTTCACTTTTCCCTAAGTTTCAGAGTATTATTGAAAACCATTTAAGTAAAAATTTCCCAGCTTTTTTTATTGAATGAATTCAGGTGGTTACATACTGATATCATTTCTATTTATATTTGTGTTGTTGTGTTCAATGAGCTGGCATGACTTTGTGCAGATGAATAATCTTGACTTTTTATCTTTTGCAATGAGGACAGCTGTGGTGGGGAAGAGAAGGTTGTGTCCATTGGCCTGGTCGAACTGGTGACGTCAAAGACTCTGATGACCTTCGCTTTGCAGATTTGTCGCGCCTTGGAGCACCTGGTGAATAATAAGGTAATCCTAAGACAAATTTGAATCAGGTATTAATGTGTGTGTGTGTTGGAGGGGGTCATGTGGGGTAATAGTGAGGTCGTTATAAGCGTCATTTAGGGTCGTTGTGGGGTCATTAGAGGGAGTGGTTACGGGCCAGCCGGGAATTTCCAGTTCATGAGCTTCGTTTGTCTAGGGGGTATTCATTCGCTTGAAACAACCAATGCTTCATAAATCAACGTCACTTTATTCCGATATAATAAGCTCCGAAAATCGAACACTTCAATACAGTTATCGATCCACACCATTACAACCACTCTAACACGTCATTTCCCTTTATAAAAAATACGTCATAAAATCTCTTTCCAAACGATACAACTACACAAATACTCTCCACACTAAACACCATTTCCATACCAATTTACGCCCCAAAATATAGTTCACAACAGAAGTGATTGGGGGGGTCAAGATGGTAGTCAGTGATGAAATGTAGGGTTAGTATGGGAGTCTTTGCTGGGGTCGTTGTGGGGGGGGGGTTCTATGTAAGGGGTCATTTTTAAAAGTAAATCTTTTAACTTTTGGGATTAGTTATGCCCCTTTATCACCCGTTGTTGGTCCCCAGGAAGCTCTGACCAAATAGTTTGATTTCAAACTGACCATTCTCAAGTAGTTCTTAAACAGAACTGCAGCTACACTTATGGGATTACAACTGAATGTGACAAACCTAAACCATATTTAGTTTGAGCACAGAGTGGCAGCTTTGGGGTTTGACACGGTTTGTGTGACAAGTGGCTAAACCTGTGTTGATCCGTAAAGTTAAACCAAGTAATTAATCATGGAACATAAGCTCAAACACGTCTTGCGATTTTAATTATACATTTGACAAAGTTGGCTAAAAAATTTTTTTTTTTTTTTAATTGCTTAAGGCTAGTTCACCCATCTCATTGTTGCCTCACTTCAAAGTATTAACAAAAAAACACATTTTACCCATCTGCTTTCCGTCGAGATTCATCTATGCACGCAAACATACATACACACCGGCTTGCCATCTAGAATTTCTGTATAACCGTTTCACCCAAAAGCATACATCAGACACAGTAGCATACAATAGACACGTCAGCATACAATAGTCGAATTTAAAAAAAATTGCTCTTTCAGATCGTCCATCGTGACGTCGCGGCCAGGAACATTCTTCTGTTTGACCGCAATGTTGTCAAAATCTCGGACTTTGGACTGGCCAGACGCGTTGACCTGGCGGATGTGTACCAGAGGACCAGAAAGGTGATTCTCCCTCTCCCCCCCCCCCTCTTATCTGGTTAAAGTCATGCCTCTGGCGTCAAATAGGATTATTCACCCCAGACCGTCTCTAAATAATTGAGCATCCCCAACAAGACAGAGAGAGGGAGAACATACAATAAGATAGTGAAAAAAGTGTGCAGTGACGTGTCATGGGGTGGGGAGGGGGAGGGGGGAGGGCGTAGCAGAAATTGGGATTCTTAAATGTGCGTTTCTGAAGTTCATGTTTCGTCTAGTAACTTTAGTAGATGGGAAGTTCACACATTGCCTTCGCCAAATATTTGGCATGTTATGACTAGTGTAAAATAATCACACCGTATTAACGACCTGAATCTCAGCCCGTATACGTCATTATAGTACCATGGAATCATCATGACGTTGTGATGATTGTTATATTACTATTTTTCCCCAGGGTCTGCTCCCAGTTCGCTGGATGTCGCCCGAGTCTTTGTTCTACAACCAGTTCAGCCAAATGTCTGACGTCTGGTCGTACGGTGTCTTCTTGTGGGAGCTTGTCACGCTGGGTGAGGTTAAGCTCTGGGATGTGTTCTTTCACATGCTTTGCACATTTTTAATAACTCCAAAGGAGTTGTTTGTTAATGATATGTTCTTGTAGCTACGTCATCAATGTGGTGGATTCTTGTAAATAAGTTATCAATGTGGTATGCTCTTGTATATACGTCATCAGCGTGGTGTTTTCTAGCAAATGCGTCATTGCTGTAGTCTGCTCTTGACCGGCACCCCCTCAATTCCCTCCCTTTGTGTCGTACCCACTAACTAATTCTCCCCAAACTACCCCCACAGGTTCCACTCCTTACTCCGGGCTGGACACACACATGGTGATTGAAAAGGTCAAGCAAGGGGAGCTACTCACGTGTCCACCTCATTCCTCGGATTTTGTGTAGGTTGAATCTAGTTAAATATCACGGGTTGGCTCCCTTTGGTCATTATTTGTTAGCCAATAATAATAAAATGTGTTGCGCCTGCGTTAACAATGACAAGCACGTCATTATAATTGTCAAAATCATGTCAACACAAAGACACGTTATTTAATCATTAAATATGACAAACGTTCTCAGCTTCCCCTTATTTTGTTAAAGGGAAAAAAAATTAGTTTTAAAAGACTTTCAAAATCTTGAAAGGGAAAAAAAAATGTGACTTAAAAGAATATAATAAAATTACAAAAATAAAGTATTCCACTCAACAATTTCAAGTAGTGTATATGTTTGTATTTGAACATTTTTGGGGGGATTTAAACTTATATATATATAATGGTGTCCTTGTAAATGGGACTTTTCAATTTATCACTGAGTCAGTCGTCTCCGTTGAAGAGCTCTTCAGATGCCAACATGTGGTCAAAGAAAGGACCAATGAGCAAACCACCCTCTATGTCGTTAACACAATGCACACACATGATTGTGCTCTCAAATATCGCCAAGCAGAAAAATTTAACGGGTGTTATTTTTGTTTCTTCTTTCTCTTTGCAGTAATGACGTCATGAGGGACTGCTGGGAGGCGTCCCCGAGCAAACGTCCGACGTTCTCCCAGCTGTGCCAGCGGCTGGAGAAACTTCTGGAGGCCCAGGTGGAGTACGTCGATCTTGACCAGATGGACGACCACGAGTACAGTGTCCTGGATGATTAATCGTACCGGGGAGTTTGGGGGGGGGGGGGGGGTG
>CAXITT010000832.1:286689-303161 GCA_964033795.1 Lymnaea stagnalis | reverse complement strand
CTGGGGAATGGGGAGACACCATGAGTTTAGCTTTGAAGTCCTGGGGAAGGGGGAGACACAATGAGATTATCGTGGAAGTCCTGGGGAATGGGGAGACACCATGAGCTTAGCGTGGGAGTCCTGGTGAAGGGGGAGACACCATGAGTTTAACGTGGAAATCCTGGGGAAGGGGGGACACCATGAGTTTAGCTTTGAAGTCCTGGGGAAGGGGGAGACACCATGAGTTTAGCGTGGAAGTCCTGGGGAGGGGGGAGACACCATGAGATTACCGTTGAAGTACTGGGGAATGGGGAGACACCATGAGTTTAGCTTTGAAGTCCTGGGGAAGGGGGAGACACAATGAGATTATCGTGGAAGTCCTGGGGAATGGGGAGACACCATGAGCTTAGCGTGGGAGTCCTGGTGAAGGGCGAGACACCATGAGTTTAACGTGGAAATCCTGGGGAAGGGGGGACACCATGAGTTTAGCTTTGAAGTCCTGGGGAAGGGGGAGACACCATGAGTTTAGCGTGGAAGTCCTGGGGAGGGGGGAGACACCATGAGATTACCGTTGAAGTACTGGGGAATGGGGAGACACCATGAGTTTAGATTTGAAGTCCTGGGGAAGGGGGAGACACAATGAGATTATCGTGGAAGTCCTGGGGAATGAGGAGACACCATGAGTTTACCGTGGAAATCCTGGAGAATGGGGAGACATCATGAGTTTACCCTGGAAATCCTGGGGAAGATGGAGACACCATGAGTCTAGCAAAACGGGTAATACGAACCCTGGATACGCCACTGTATACATATATATATATTTAAGAATGGAATAAAATCTAAGAAAATGAACATTTTTAAAATTGAATTTCACCTAAGTTAATAATGGAAGGACAGCAGAACACATCACATTAAATTTAATTCTCAGCTATATTTTTTATGCTGCACACCTGTTGGTATAACAAATAAATAGTTAATCAATTAATGATAACATTAATGATAACCTTTATGATAACCTTACTGCGATCTTTCTTGTTTATTGAGTTAGTTTGGTTGTTAGAACTAACATAATAACTTTACAAGATCTTCCAGTCAGAATTGATTCAAACCAACAAAGTAACTTAGAAATATCTTCTTGTCAGAATTGATTCAAACCAACAAAATAACTTAGAAATATCTTCCAGTCAGAATTGATTCAAACCAACAAAATAACTTAGAAATATCTTCAAGTCAGAAGTGATTCAAACCAACAAAATAACTTTAAAATCTCTTCCTGTCAGAATTGATTCAAACGAACAAAATAACTTAGAAATCTCTTCCTGTCAGAATTGATTCAAACCAACAAAATAACTTAGAAATCTCTTCCTGTCAGATTTGATTCAAACCAACAAAATAACTTAGAAATCTCTTCCTGTCAGAATTGATTCAAACCAACAAAATAACTTAAAAAATCTCTTCCTGTCAGATTTGATTCAAACCAACAAAATAACTTAGAAATCTCTTCCTGTCAGAATTGATTCAAACCAACAAAATAACTTAGAAATCTCTTCCTGTCAGAATTGATTCAAACCAACAAAATAACTTAGAAATCTCTTCCTGTCAGAATTGATTCAAACGAACAAAATAACTTAGAAATCTCTTCCTGTCAGAATTGATTCAAACCAACAAAATAACTTAGAAATCTCTTCCTGTCAGAATTGATTCAAACCAACAAAATAACTTAGAAATCTCTTCCTGTCAGATTTGATTCAAACCAACAAAATAACTTAGAAATATCTTCCTGTCAGATTTGATTCAAACCAACAAAATAACTTAGAAATATCTTCCTGTCAGATTTGATTCAAACCAACAAAATAACTTAGAAATCTCTTCCTGTCAGATTTGATCCGGTTTACTAAAGGATGTGCGCCCCTTATTCCCCATTAGGGCCGAACACTTTCTTATACGCCCCTGCTCTAGCCGTGGCTCTCTCTTACATTAACGTAGATTTCTTCTTTGATTGCCCATTGATCGAATTATGCCCCACAAAAACTAGCACCAAGACACTCTGGTACAGTAACCATAATTACATAAAAATAACAGACAATAATATGACAAAATAAGCTGTGCAATTAATTCAAAAAAGTTAAACATGAGAGAGCAGTAGTTGACTACCGCAGGGGGCAATTTAGTAATCTGACTGATTCACTCGAGGTGATGTGATACCTGGTCCACGGGACTATTTTAGCTCTCACCTCAAGCGCAGTAATTAAGAAAACCCCGTTAAAGCATGGCCGCCATTTTTGTAAACAAAGGGAACTACTTGTCATCATTGATTTCAAGCCATGATTTAATTGTAGCCAGAGTCAATAACAGACTTTTAATTTAATGTTAACAAAATCAATATGTGCTTGCTGGATGCGGCCACTTGCCCCCCGCCCCTTCCCAATCCAAACCAGAAACCTATCATTACGTTGTAAAGACATCGTTAATAATTAACAGACTTGAATTGTAACAAGTAATTATTGTTTGTGTTACAACCTATATTTAGTCACTGACTAAAATCATGAGTATTTGACAACAGAATAAATGTTAGAATATGATTGACAAAGTTAGATTAATAAAAACCGGTGAATGAGAAAGTATTTTCTATTTGGAAGTATAGTTTCGGTCTTTTCTATGAGGCAGTAGATGATGTCCTAGAGGAAGTTTTCTTTCTTTTCTGTGAGGCAGTAGATGATGTCCTAGAGGATGTTTTCTTTCTTTTCTGTGAGGCAGTAGATGATGTCCTAGAGGATGTTTTCTTTCTTTTCTGTGAGGCAGTAGATGATGTCCTAGAGGATGTTTTCTTTCTTTTCTGTAAGGCAGTAGATGATGTCCTAGAGGATGTTTTCTTTCTTTTCTGTAAGGCAGTAGATGATGTCCTAGAGGATGTTTTGTTTCTTTTCTGTGAGGCAGTAGATGATGTCCTAGAGGATGTTTTCTTTCTTTTCTGTGAGGCAGTAGATGATGTCCTAGAGGATGTTTTCTTTCTTTTCTGTGAGGCAGTAGATGATGTCCTAGAGGATGTTTTCTTTCTTTTCTGTGAGGCAGTAGATGATGTCCTAGAGGATGTTTTCTTTCTTTTCTGTAAGGCAGTAGATGATGTCCTAGAGGATGTTTTCTTTCTTTTCTGTAAGGCAGTAGATGATGTCCTAGAGGATGTTTTGTTTCTTTTCTGTGAGGCAGTAGATGATGTCCTAGAGGATGTTTTCTTTCTTTTCTGTGAGGCAGTAGATGATGTCCTAGAGGATGTTTTCTTTCTTTTCTGTGAGGCAGTAGATGATGTCCTAGAGGATGTTTTCTTTCTTTTCTGTAAGGCAGTAGATGATGTCCTAGAGGATGTTTTCTTTCTTTTCTGTAAGGCAGTAGATGATGTCCTAGAGGATGTTTTGTTTCTTTTCTGTGAGGCAGTAGATGATGTCCTAGAGGATGTTTTCTTTCTTTTCTGTGAGGCAGTAGATGATGTCCTAGAGGATGTTTTCTTTCTTTTCTGTGAGGCAGTAGATGATGTCCTAGAGGATGTTTTCTTTCTTTTCTGTGAGGCAGTAGATGATGTCCTTACCAGGTCTATTGTATTTTTTCTTCATTTCACCCCCCCCCCCCCTTTTTTTTTCTCCTTGAATGCTGAGATCAATTTATCAAAACAATTGTAGACATCAAAGTAAAGCTATCAACGAGTGTATATGACGTCATTGCCAAGCTTTCTTAACAACTTCCCACGACTTGGGCGCTTTCTACCATATGATCCTACAAATTTGACAATTAATTGTCTACCATATGGTCCTACAAATGTGACAATTAATTGTCTACCATTTGGTACTTAAAAAGTGAGAATTAATTGTCTACCATTTGACACTGAAAATGTGGGAATTAAATTTTTTCTATATGGTCCTAAAAACATGACAATTAATTGTCTACCATATCATCCTCAAAATGTGACAATTAATTGTCTACCATATGATCCACAAAATATGACAATTAATTATCGACCATATGGTCCTCAAAATGTGACAATTATTTGTCTACCATATCATCCTCAAAATGTGACAATTAATTGTCTATCATATCATCCTCAAAATGTGACAATTAATTGTCTACCATATGGTCCTCTGAATGTCACAGTGCATTGTATACTATAAGGTTATCAGAATTTCCCAGGGAGTTGTCTTCTGTATGGTCCTCAAATTGTGACAGTAAGTACAGAAATATTGTGTGTCATTTAATTATAAATCACTGTTCACCATCACCATTTCCTTGTCTGGATTCTTAGTGGGGACAACTTTTCCTACTTCAAAGTGAATTCTTCATGACGTTATTGCTATATGACATCAAATTCACACGATTATAATATTGTCATTTGACATCAAATGCACACGATGAAGTTATTGCCGTATGACATCAACATAAATAGTCACAGAATTAATTCTATTCTATGACCTTCTAAAAAAAAAAAGCTTTAAGCTATAATTAGAAACATTTTTTTCTTGATTTCCCAAAAGTAAAATAGTTGATAACGTCATCAAAAGATGTGCTGCGCATCATCACTTTCTATACACTTGTTGCTAAGAACAGAGACATTTTAGTCAGGGTAGATCCTAGAACGTTCACTAAGTGATATAATGTATGATCTAGTTATAAATAGATTTAGTCAAAGTAGATCCTAGAACTCTCACTAAGTAATATAATGTATGAGCTAGTTATGAATAGATTTAGCCAAGGTAAATCCTAGAACTCTCACTAAGTGATATAATGTATGATTTAGTTATAAATAGATTTAGCCTAGGTAAATCCTAGAACTCTCACTACGTAATATAATGTATGATCTAGTTATAAATAGATTTAGCCAAGGTAAATCCTAGAACTCTCACTAAGTAATATAATGTATGATCTAGTTATAAATAGATTTAGTCAAGGTAGATCCTAGAACTCTCACTAAGTGATATAATGTATGATTTAGTTATAAATCGATTTAGCCAAGGTAGATCCTAGAACTTTCACTAAGGGATATAATGTATGATCTAGTTATAAATAGATTTAGCCAAGGTAATCCTAGAACTTTCACTAAGTGATATAATGTATGATCTAGTTATAAATAGATTTAGCCAAGGTAGATCCTAGAACTTTCACTAAGTGATATAATGTATGATCTAGTTATAAATAGATTTAGTCAAGGTAGATCCTAGAACTCTCACTAAGTTATATAATGTATGATCTAGTTTTAAATAGATATAGTCAAGGTAGATCCTAGAACTTTCACTAAGTGATATAATGTATGATCTAGTTAAAAATAGATTTAGCCAAGGTAGATCCTAGAACTTTCACTAAGGGATATAATGTATGATCTAGTTATAAATAGATTTAGCCAAGGTAGATCCTAGAACTTTCACTAAGTAATATAATGTATGATTTAGTTATAAATATATTTAGCCAAGGTAAATCCTAGAACTCTCACTAAGTGATATAATGTATTATCAAGTTATAAATAGATTTAGCAAAGGTAAATCCTAAACTCTCACTAAGTGATATAATGTATGATCTAGTTATAAATAGATTTAGCCAAGGTAAATCCTAGAACTCTCACTAAGTGATATAATGTATGATCTAGTTATAAATAGATTTAGTCAAGGTAGATCCTAGAACTCGCACTAAGTGATATAATGTATCATTTAGTTATAAATAGATTTAGTCAAGGTATATTCTAGAACTCTCCCTAAGTGATATAATGTATGATCTAGTTATAAATAGATTTAGTCAAGGTAGATCCTAGAACTCTCACTAAGTGATATAATGTATGAGCTAGATATGAATCGTTTTAGCCAAGGTAAATCCTAGAACTCTCACTAAGTGATATAATGTATGATCAATTTATAAATAGATTGCCAGGTAAATCCTTGAACTCTCACTAAGTGATATAATGTATGATCAATTTATAAATAGATTGCCAGGTAAATCCTTGAACTCTCACTAAGTGATATAATGTATGATCTAGTTATAAATAGATTTAGACAAGGTAAATCCTAGAACTCTCACTAAGTGATATAATGTACGATCTAGTTATAAATAGATTTAGTCAAGGTAAATCCTAGAACTCTCACTAAGTAATATAATGTATGATCTAGTTATGAATCGTTTTAGCCAAGGTAGATCCTAGAACTCTCACTAAGTGATATTATGTATGAGCTAGTTTTAAATAGATTTAGCCAAGGTAGATCCTAGAACACTCAATAAGTGACATAATGTATGAGCTAGTTATATATAGATTTAGCCAAGGTAGATCCTAGAATTCTGATTAAATGACATAATGTATGAGCTAGTTATGAATCGTTTTAGCCAAGGTAGATCCTAGAACTCTCACTATGTGACATAATGTATGAGCTAGTTATGAATCGTTTTAGCCAAGGTAGATCCTAGAACTCTCACTAAGTGATATAATGTATGAGCTAGTTATGAATCGTTTTAGCCACGGTAGATCCTAGAACTCTCACTAAGTGACATCATGTATGAGCTAGTTTTTAATGGTTTTAGCCAATTTAGATCCTAGAACTCTCACTAAGTGACATAATGTATGAGCTAGTTTTTAATCGTTTTAGCCAAGGTAGATCCTAGAACTCTGACTTAGTGACATAATGTATGAGCTAGTTATGAATCATTTCAGCCAAGATAGATCCTAGAACTCTCATTAAGTGACATAATGTATGAGCTAGTTATGAATCATTTTAGCCAAGGTAGATCCTAGAACTCTCACTAAGTGACATAATGTATGAGCTAGTTATGAATCGTTTTAGCCAAGGTAGATCCTAGAACTCTCACTAAGTGACATAATGTATGAGCTAGTTTTTAATCGTTTTAGCCAAGTTAGATCCTAGAACTCTCACTAAGTGACACTACCCTTACTAAAACTATCTAAAACTAACAACATTAGCTAAATATTTTACTTTTATCGAAGTAAAACACTTATAAAGTTTACAATCAATCGTATGTGTAATTGATGTTTATTACCTATACCAGATATTGTATTGTTTTTCTATTCTTCTTGACAGGTTGTTGATATTGAAACTTGAATTACTCATCTAAACATCTGCCTTCCATTTGAAATGGTTCTTGGTCGAATAATGAAGAACAGAACAGATGACGTGTGGATAGGGGACGGGGTGGGGCAAGAACTCTCTGACGTCATCAACCAGCTGTCTGAGGATGTCTACCGCTCTATCGATCTGATCTTCAACTGCTGCCTGCTCCAATGCTTCGCCGTGCTCGGCCTGGTCGGCACCACCCTCAACATCATCGTCTTGTCCAGCTATGACGTCACAAGGGACAGTTCCAACATCCTGTTAGTGGCACTGTCCGCAGCAGATTTCATCTTTTGTATCACTATCCCAATCAGGTAAGGATCTGGCAATCGACTGCCTTCTAAAGTGTACCCCACAAAAATTAATACAACTATGTCTTTAGATAGAGATTCTAGGACACAACTTCCGGTTAATTAGAAAAGAAATTCAACCCAAAATAAATTTCGTCCGAAAATTCCCAACAATTCATCACCACTTTACTCGTCAGTAAAATCTGGCCACTAACTTCCTCTGTTAGAAGACGTGCTAGTGACAGCCAAGATGTTAGGCCGTCTCTGGTACATCCGGCCTTAAATTGAGCCATTCCAAACTCTGCCACAGTTTAAGAGATGAACGGGGCAGGCCAATGTCTTCTTTTTTTCTGTTTAAACAAACATTCAAACTCTACAGGTGGATAGCAGAGAACAAGAACATATCTAGTCATGCATGTATATGAATGCAATATTCTACGTAAAGACCTAACAAGTCATGTATGCATATGAATGCATTCTTCTAAGGAAAGACCTGACTAGTCATGTATGTATATGACATAAATTTAAAGTCCTATTGAAGACATTGTCGGACGTGTTGTCCATAAATTCTGAGGTGATCTGATCAAAGCCGTCACTTGACTTTTGGAGGCCCCCTGCCACTTTAAGTTTTGTTACATATAAATTCAATACAATTATAAAATACTGCATTCTAACGTTGTTCCTCATCACATTCTAACTTTTGGCCCATTAAATTTTTGAGACTCTGGATCTGATATAGCCTCTGACCTCTCTCCACAGAAGATGTCAATGTTTGGTGGCACACATTGCAGACGTCCCAAAAGCCACGAGTGCCGCCACATTCATGACGGAATACTTGTTTGTTTTCAACCGACTCTTCTACTGCGTTAGTATCACTCTGATCGGCGCCATTACCGTCGAGAGATTCCTGGTCGTCTTTTATCCCTTCAGCACCAATCGTCTGCTGAGTCCATTCAATGTGAAGGCCGTGGTCATCATGGCGTATCTGATCAATATTGCGTTTATAGCCCCTGGGTTCGGAATGTTTCAACATGAGTGGATTTATGACACAAATTACCACCAAGAGGTGGCAATCCTCAAGTTTAGCTACTTTTACGAGTCCCACTATGACACGTTGAATTTCCACTTCACAATAATCTATAACACTGGACTCTTGGGCCTCTCCATGATCTTGACCCTGGTGCTGACCCCCGCCATCGGACTACGGATTTGGACCATAACTAAAAAACGCCAGAAACTGACGAAGAAAATCGAACACTTCGACTCCCAGACAGCGAAAATTCTCGTCACCGTCTGCGTCATAAGTTTAATAATCCACGGGCCTGGTATTTTGTTCGATACGGTCGCTTACTTCCTACCAAACTTCATCTACAAGAATATGGGCTACGAGATCTATCAGATCGTGGCAGATTTCTCGGGAACACTTTCGGCGTCAATCAACTTTATCATCTACATGACGATGTCTAGTAAATACAAGCAAAGCTACAGAAAGGTGTTTAGAAGAGTGCTGGCGTCAAAATCTGTTTGCAGATAACAATAAAGTGCTAAAAATAACAATACCAATGTCAATAACAGTAACAATACCAATGCCACATAACAGTAACAATACCAATGCCAAATAACAATAACACTATCTCTATACATACCAAAACCAATAATAGCCCCAATAAAAAGCATCTTTAAGCCGTTGGACACTTGACTCATCCATTGTATTGCCGCTCACGGTAATTCATATTTTTTTCCCCCGTTTATTTAAATTGGATTATTTAAATTGTTCTTTCTGCTTGCATTTCCATCTTGTTTTTAGATAATAATTTTTTTTGGTTGGCACCCAATGACTCTATCTCTCTCTAGTGGTTCATCGCGTCTGCTTCGTGCAGTGAGCGTCGGTTGCAGGATGGGTACAATTTTGAGAGAGCTCTCGTGTGATGGGGTAGACAGAGATGGGTGGCGTGGTGAGGGATGGGGCATGTCACGAGACACTCTCGCTATGATTTATGCCTTGTAGGCCGTGTTTGACTGTGTTTATAATATATTTTGATCAAATTAATTTTATACCGGGATATCCAGGGAAATCACGGGATTCCGAGATGGGCGAAAAGTTATTCCATCTTTTCCCGTGATGAGCTCAAACTTGGGAGACGAGAAACCCTAGTATTGATGTCAGAGAGTTGTATGTCTGATTTGTTAAAACTGTTAATACAACGTTAACTGTATGTGCCGAGGAAGGTTAGGCTGTTAGGGAATAAGGAACACATATTTGTGTTTTTTACATGTTGTGCATTGTCCGCCTGGTCAGCAGTGATACTGCCATTTGACATCGTGTAGGTATAACCTCGTTTCTGCTTGACCCACTTTCATTTTGCACATGCCAGATTACTAACGGGTTCATTTATTATTTCTACAGAAAATAATCAAGCGAAAATACATTGAAGATTAAAAAATATGGTACACTATGTCTCGAACTTTGAACCTAAACAGCCCCCCCAACCCGCTCCGAACACACAAGGGCTTATGAGGGATGATATTTTAGAGATTATCAGGGATGATATTATAGATATTATGATTTTTTTCTGAGATTGCGTTAAAGGCCTTTGAAAAAAATAATGTTATAGTTTGAAGTCTGATTACTAAATAGAATGTTATAGTTTGAAGTCTGATTACTAAATAGAATGTTATAGTTTGACGTCTGATTACTAAATAGATTGTTATAGTTTGAAGTCTGATTACTAAATAGAATGTTATAGTTTGAAGTCTGATTACTAAATAGAATGTTATAGTTTGAAGTCTGATTACTAAATAGAATGTTATAGTTTGAGGTCTGGGTTCTAATTGGACGTTTCGTAGGTGCAACTACCGCCAAATAACAGACCATTCCCTGACACAACTTCTTAGCTAAACGACTTCCTACACCAGTTGGGGAAGGGGGTGGGTAGGAGGTTGGGGGTTACAATTTTGGAGATGTTCAAGTGGGGCGTGGGACAAAATGGATTAGGAAACACCTTTGTAACTTAACAACAAGCCTCAAGTCCCCTCATCACGTCTCCCAACAGGTCTCCCCATCAGGTCTCCCCATGAAGTCTCCTTATGAAGTCCTCCATGAAGTCTCCCCATAAAGTCTCCATTTCAAATCTCCCCATAACGTCGCCACATCGCCATCTAGTCTCCCCACCAAGTATTCCCAACACGTCTCCCGTTAACGAGTCTACCCATCACGTTCTCCATCAAGTCTTCCCATCAGGTCTCCCCGTGAAGCCTCCCCATCAATTCTCCCCCCTAAGTCTCTCCATCATGTAGCCCCATCAAATCTCCCCATCAAGTCTGCCCATCACGTCACCACATCTCCATCTAGTCTCCCAATCAAGTAGCTCCATCAAGTCTTTTCATCAAGTCTTTCCATCAGCTCTTTCCATCAAGTCTCCCCATCAAGTCTCCCCATCAAGACTCTTTATCAAAACTCCAAATCAAGAACTCAAATCACATCTCCCCATCCCCATTAAATCTCCCAATCACGTCGCCACATCTTAATCAATTCTCCCGATCAGGTCACCACGTCAAGTATCCCCATCAAGTTTCCCCACGAATTCTCACATCAAGTCTTCCCATCAAGTTTCCCCACGAATTCTCACATCAAGTCTTCCCATCAAATCTACTCGTCAAGTCTCCTTATCACCCCGCCACATCCCCATCAAGTCTTTCCATCAAATTTTTCCATCTTTTCGCCCCATCACCATCTATTCTCCCAATCACATCTCTTCGTCAAGTCTTTCCATCCAGTGTATCCATTAAGCCCCCCATCAAGTTTTTCTATTGTCTACCAATCAAGTCTCCCCATTACGTCGCCCACCCTTATCAAGTTTCCCCATGAATTATCCCCATCACGTCTTTCCATCATGTCTCCCTATCCAGTGTCCAAATCTCATCTCCCCATCAAGTCTCCCCATGAATTCTCCCATAAAGTCTCCTTATCCCCATCTTGTCTCCCCGCCAAATATCGCCATTAAGTATCTCCATCTCGTCTCACAGTCATGTTTCCCATCAAGTCTCCCCATGAATTCTCCCCATAACGTTGCCTCTTCCCCACCACGTCTCTCCATCAAGTCATTTTAACAAGTCTCCCCATCAAGTTTCTCCATCAAGTCGCCAAATTTCTATCAGGTCTTCAGCCAAGTCACCCCATCCCTATCTAGTCTCCCCATCAAGTCTCCCCATCAAGTCTTCTCATCAAGTTTCCCCCTTCCCCATCATGTCTGACTATGAATTCTCCCCATCACGTTGCCCCATCCCCAAGTCTTCCCAATCACGTTTCCCCTCTCCATCAAGTCTCCCTATCAAGTCTCCCTATCAAGTATCCATATCAAGTCTCTCCACCAACTCTCCCATAAAGTCTCCCCATTAAATCATTTTAACAAGTCTCCCCACCACATCGCCCCATCTCCATCAAGTATCCCTATCAAGTCTCCCCATCAAGTCTCTCCATCAAGTCTCCCAATGAAGTCTCTAAACCACGTCTCCTCATCAAGTCTTCTTATCAAGTCGTACCATCAAGTCGCTACATCTCCAACAAGTCTTCCCATCAAGTCTCCCCATCAATTCTCCCCAACAAGTCTCAACATCAAGTCTCCCCATCTTGTTCTGTCGCAGAGCCAAGAGTCAATCAATGGCTATGATTGATCGGTTATATCCCGACATCTCGTCGGGACCAGGTATGTCCGGTTGGGTGGCCAGAAAGAAGTACCCGACAAAGCAGAGTTCAGTAGCGGTACTGAGCTGTTTTGGTCCCTTTGTGCATGTCGTAAGAGATCAAGGAGACATCGCGGTCAGAACTGACCCTGGAGAGACCTTGATATTTTTGATAGTGTAGGGGTGGGTCTTAGTTGGAGCAAATATTTTATTAAAATTAATCCTGGGTTACTCAATTCTGCCAGTTGATGAGTCAATCCAGGCGTTTAGCCAAAGAAAAGAAAAGACACTAAATTGTGCTAGGTCACTGACTTCTGATAGTTGTTTGGTTTCCTTTCAACAGAGAAAAGAAAAGACACACTAAATTGTGCTGGGTCACTGACTTCTGATAGTTGATTGGTTTCCTTTCAACAGAGAAAAGAAAAGACACACTAAATTGTGCTGGGTCACTGACTTCTGATAGTTGATTGGTTTCCTTTCAACAGAGAAAAGAAAAGACACACTTAAATTATGCTGGGTCACTGACTTCTGCAAGTTTATTGTCAATACAGGCGCTAAGACAAAGAAAAGAAAAGACACACTAAATTATGCTGAGTAACTGACTTGTGACAGTTGATTGGTTTCCTTTCAACAGAGAAAAGAAAAGACCAACTCACGAAGACCAACTGTAATCCTACAGTTAGAAAAAGCATCTAAATGATCTCTATTTGATTTCTGTTACATCAATATCTCTGCTTTTACATCAATATCCCAACTTTTACATCAATATACCTGCTTGTACATCAAGATACCTGCTTGTACATCAATATCCCTGTTTTACATCAATATTCCTGCTTCTACATCAATATCTCTTCTTTTACATCAATGTCCCTTCTTTTAAATCAATATACCTGCTTGTACATCAATATACCTGCTTGTACATCAATATTCTTGCTTCTACATCAATATCCCTTCTTTTCATCACTGTACCTGCTTTTACATCAATATCCCTACTTTTACATCAATATCCCTGCTTCTACTTTAATATCCCTACTATATCATTTCCTTCTCTAATATTATCACTGGATATGAAATCTATCAAACCCTAATATTTTACGGGTGCTGGGTGGCCAAGCGGTTTAAACTTAGTCAATCTCAAGTTTGTGGACTGAACATCAATCTCAAGTTTGTGGACTGAACCTCAATCTCAAGTTTGTGGACTGAACCTCAATCTCAAGTTTGTGGACTGAACCTCAATCTCAAGTTTGTGGACTGAACCTCGATCTCAAATTTATGGACTGAACCTTAATCTTAAATTTATGGACTGAACCTCAATCTCAAGTTTGTGGACTGAACCTCAATCTTAAATTTATGGACTGAACCTCAATCTCAAGTTTGTGGACTGAACCTCAATCTCAAGTTTGTGGACTGAACCTCAATCTCAAGTTTGTGGACTGAACCTCAATCTCAAGTTTGTGGACTGAACCTCAATCTCAAGTTTGTGGACTGAACCTCAATCTCAAGTTTGTGGACTGAACCTCAATCTCAAGTTTGTGGACTGAACCTCAATCTCAAGTTTGTGGACTGAACCTCAATCTCAAGTTTGTGGACTGAACCTCAATCTCAAGTTTGTGGACTGAACCTCAATCTCAAGTTTGTGGACTGAACCTCAATCTCAAGTTTGTGGACTGAACCTCAATCTCAAGTTTGTGGACTGAACCTCAATCTCAAGTTTGTGGACTGAACCTCAATCTCAAGTTTGTGGACTGAACCTCAATCTCAAGTTTGTGGACTGAACCTCAATCTCAAGTTTGTGGACTGAACCTCAATCTCAAGTTTGTGGACTGAACCTCAATCTCAAGTTTGTGGACTGAACCTCAATCTCAAGTTTGTGGACTGAACCTCAATCTCAAGTTTGTGGACTGAACCTCAATCTCAAGTTTGTGGACTGAACCTCAATCTCAAGTTTGTGGACTGAACCTCAATCTCAAGTTTGTGGACTGAACCTCAATCTCAAGTTTGTGGACTGAACCTCAATCTCAAGTTTGTGGACTGAACCTCAATCTCAAGTTTGTGGACTGAACCTCAATCTCAAGTTTGTGGACTGAACCTCAATCTCAAGTTTGTGGACTGAACCTCAATCTCAAGTTTGTGGACTGAACCTCAATCTCAAGTTTGTGGACTGAACCTCAATCTCAAGTTTGTGGACTGAACCTCAATCTCAAGTTTGTGGACTGAACCTCAATCTCAAGTTTGTGGACTGAACCTCAATCTCAAGTTTGTGGACTGAACCTCAATCTCAAGTTTGTGGACTGAACCTCAATCTCAAGTTTGTGGACTGAACCTCAATCTCAAGTTTGTGGACTGAACCTCAATCTCAAGTTTGTGGACTGAACCTCAATCTCAAGTTTGTGGACTGAACCTCAATCTCAAGTTTGTGGACTGAACCTCGATCTCAAATTTATGGACTGAACCTCAATCTCAAATTTTTGGACTGAACCTCAATCTTAAATTTATGGACTGAACCTCGATCTCAAGTTTGTGGACTGAACCTCAATCTCAAGTTTGTGGACTGAACCTCAATCTCAAGTTTGTGGACTGAACCTCAATCTCAAGTTTGTGGACTGAACCTCGATCTCAAATTTATGGACTGAACCTCGATCTCAAATTTTTGGACTGAACCTCAATCTCAAGTTTGTGGACTGAACCTCGATCTCAAGTTTGTGGACTGAACCTCAATCTCAAGTTTGTGGACTAAACCTCAATCTCAAGTTTGTGGACTGAACCTCAATCTCAAGTTTGTGGACTGAACCTCGATCTCAAATTTATGGACTGAACCTCGATCTCAAATTTTTGGATTGAACCTCAATCTTAAATTTATGGACTGAACCTCAATCTCAAGTTTGTGGACTGAACCACAATATCAGCCTATGCCTAGGGCATCAAACAACACCAGGAGCACCCCAGTGGCATGGGAGTCGTTAAACTTTGAATCTAAGAAAAGCGAAACATAATTCAATCTCGCAGGCGGCATTACATCGACACAAGGAAAATTCCTGCCATTCCTGCCATTCCACTGGTGCCAAACTGTATCATCCACATATGATGTTCCCTTGGGTTATCCTGCAGGGTTTCTGCCAGGCATACCGCTGAGGGCACTGCCCCACCCCGGGAGAAAATCAAGTGCCCCCCCACCCTTCCGGGAAAAAAAGTGCAAGAAAATATTATTTTTAAATTAAATAAAACTACAAAATTTTAATTAAAAAGAAAAAAAATTCAAAGTAATAGAAATGTTTACCTTTGATCGAGTCCAGTCAATGAAACCAATAAAAGATCGCTGAGCTCAAATGTATTGATGATCGATATCGTTCACGTTAATCTTGTTACAGGCTTACAGAATTCGATTTTAAATATCGTATTATTTTGAAAATTGGCCCCCTCGTTATCATATTCCAAATGTATTTTTTTTTCGAATATATCGGTATTTTTATTTTGTTGCTTTAAAAGTTAAAAGACTATAATAACATTGCATTAAATTAACTTTCCATCGGTATTAAGGTCAATAAATTGAATAAACTTCTTGTTAACTATTAACATCTGCAATATTTTTTCAAACTATATTTCATTATGAAAACTTGACTATTCAAGTAGAGATGATAGTTGATTATAAAATGTATAAAAGCATGATGCTTTAATAAAATTCATTTTATGATAAATTTAAATGTACTGGATTCAAGCCATGTTTATTGATATAAATAACATTAAAACTTAAAGAAAAATGATATATTAAAACAAAAATTATGAATTTAACGTTTGCATACAACTAGTGGACGGTTCGTCAAATATTATTAAATCAAGTGCGTTTCTAGTTGTGTAACTCAATTTTGGGAAAAACAGTGTAAAATGAATTTTTTGTAAATACAAAATAATTAGCCTATGTTTATTAAATCCCCAACGACTTTTCTCTGTCTAATATCATAATAGTAAACAATCTTCCACGGCTATTTGAACTCTTTTTTTAAAATTCATTTTTAGATGATAATCTTGTACAGGCCTGGACAACTCCAAATGAGCAGGGCCGTAATACTTATGAAAAACGTGTGCGGGCCGAAAGATGATAGGACAGGGGGAAAGCTATTAACAAAATAATATTAATAAAGAATATTTCGTTACTTCGCGGGCTGCCAAGTGGGTGCTGGCGGCCACCAAGTGGGTGCTGGCGGGCCACCAAGTGGGTGCTGGCGGGCCACCAAGTGGGTGCTTGGCGGGCCACCAAGTGGGTGCTGGCGGGCCACCAAGTGGGTGCTTGGCGGGCCACCAATGGGTGCTGGCGGGCCACCAAGTGGGTGCTTGGCGGGCCACCAAGTGGGTACTGGCGGGCCGTCAAGTGGGTGCTGGCGGGCCGTATGTTGTGCAGACCTGATGGTTAAATTAAAAAAAAAAAAAAAGC
>CAXITT010000832.1:253056-286362 GCA_964033795.1 Lymnaea stagnalis | reverse complement strand
ATATATGATTTATGAATCGATATATTATATATATTTAAACCTCATTAATATGTAGAGCAATGTGTCCTATTCAGCGCAGTCTGTGTTATTTAAAATTGTTTGTACTATTGGTGGAGCCTTGTACTATTGGTGGAGCCTTGTACTATTGGTGGAGCCTTGTACTATCGGTGGAGCCTTGTACTATTGGTGGAGCCTTGTACTATTGGTGGAGCCTTGTACTATAGGTATAGTTCTTGGTTTGTACGGATTCCCCAAAACAAAATTGTTTATCACCGGGCCATTTATTTTCCTGAGAATTTTCCTCTGCCATGTATTGAGCAGGTTCTCTGCTTTTTCTGGTTGAGACAAAGTCTCACTTGAGTAAGTTACTACTGACTGGTCTTATGATAGGGGTATACATTGTCTTCTTTGTTCCCCTAGAGCGGCTTTTGCTTCCTTGTATCTTCTGCACGCTGAAATAAGAACGGTTGCCTGCTGTTGTCCTTTCTTTCACCTCTGACATCATTTCGTTGTGTTCATTTATAGTCACCCCTAGATATTTGAAAGTAGCCACTCGCTCAAAGGTGTAGTTGTTTATATTGATGTTTCATCAGTGTGCGTGTTCCGTGACATCATCATATGTTTTGCCTTCGCTTCACTTACCATCAAGACCAGCTTTCACCGAGACATCTTTCAAGTTCCCTCAAAGCTTTAATTATATCTTTGCTGTTTCTGCCATGTAGCGCTTTATCGTCTGCGTATGCCAGGTGCTGCAATCGCTGGCTATATTGAGCTCCTGATGGTTGTTGTTCTGTACTACCTCTCTGGAAGTAGTTTGAAATGGTTCCACTGGTGCGCATATGTGTGGTTCTATGGAAGTAGTTTGAAGTGGTTCCACTGCTGCTCATGTGTATGGTTATAAAGCCTTTTTCTAACGTCAAAAAAAAAAAAAATTAAATGAATCTTTTCGTCTGAGGCCTGATTAATTGAGAACTCCCTCGAGTGCGCTCCTTGTACTTTGATTCTACTTTAGGAATTAGAGATCTTCATATTAGTATCTATGAGCCGGGTAAGTTTGTTAGGGACTCCAAATTCCTGGAGAGCGTCGAACTTGTGTTTCCTGTCTACGTAAACTCTAGCTGTTTTATAGTCCACATATAGTTCGTGTATGTTGATGTATTCGTAACATCTCTAGGAGACATCAAATTGTTAAAAATTTAAAGTCCGAAATGCCCCTTCACACCTTGTCTGAAAGAAACACTGAATTTAAATATGCACCTAAATGCATTACTGCATATTGAATTTATCAATTTTTTTTTTAATTAACGGAACCACTGTCCCCGCTTTTGCTCAAGACCCTTCGGATTCCTCAGTTTCTATTTTTATCCATTAATACAATAAAAGCCCATTAAGTGCCCCCCCCCCCTTAGTCTGACGCCGGGGACAAATTTGTCCCCTTATGCCCTCCTGAGCTACGGCTCTTTCCATTTGCACTGCACCCCTCTTGTCAAAGTAAATAACCAAATATCTCTAGCCAGTGAAATAAGCACCGGGGCGCCACAAGGCTGCGTTCTCTCTCCTCTACTGTATACCATATATACAAATGATATTCAAAGCTCAAGCGACACTGTTCGAACCTTAAAATTTGCTGATGATACCACCATCGTTGGCTTAATATCTGAAGGAGAAGGCTTATACCGCAACTTAGTTACAAGCTTTATCAATTGGTGCGATGAAAATTTTCTCCAGCTGAATGTCTCAAAGCCAAAGGAAATGGTTGTTGATCTCAGGAGGGGGGAACACCAGATTACAGATCTCAATATAAAAAATCATAGTGTAGAGAAAGTGGAGGCATATAAGTACTTAGGTGTCACCATTAATAATAAGCTAACATGGCATGAGCACGGCCAAATACTGTATAAGAAATTCAACCAAAGACTGATCTACCTCAAAAAAAGTGTACAATTTCGGCATATGCAAGCAAGTCGTTAACTTATTCTACAGTGCAACTATTGGAAGCCTGCTTAATGTCAGTGTTACCTGCTGGTGTGGGAATTCAACGTCTGATATTAAACACCGAATAAACCGATTAATCAAAAAAGCTAGGAACATAATACAAACTAAACATCCTTCACTTGGAGAACTATTTGAAGAAAGATGTTTTTGTAAAACTAAACCAAAATTGGATGATACACCCCACCCTCTTCATCACAGATACTTAGGATCGGGCCGTTCGGGGCGAATTCTTTCCATCAGGGCGAGGATTTAAAGATATAAAAATTCTTTTGTTCCCAATCTGTAAGAATTTACCGGCGTGCTCCCTCTGAAGTCACACATCTTAATGAGAACTAATAAGTCCCCGCTTTGGCTAAGAGAACTCACTGAATGGCTGTTTGAAATAATTTATTATCAATGTCTTGTGTTCAATTGTTTTATTTATGTGTTGAAAATGTTTAATATAATCATAAAACTTTTCCATTTTTTGGATCAATAAAAGAATCTTTTCTTATCTTATCTTAAAAACACAAGACACATGTGTTGAATTAAAGCCTTTAGATGGACAGTTAGTTTGCTGACACATTCACGATGCAGCAACCATAATGGCAGCAACCATAATGGCAGCAACCATAAGCAACCATAATAGCACCCGTTTTAGCTTTTTAAAAAAGAAACATTCGTTATCTAAGTAATCAGAAACATTGAAATTGTTTCGTTACTAGTAACTTGTAACAATATTGATTTATCGTGGAGTTAATAAATACAGCTTTTAACATTTAGGGAGATTTCTTTGGGGTGAGGCGGGTTGGGGGGGGGGGGTAATTATTTGTAAGAACAAACCATCAATTAAATGTCAGTTCCGAAAAATACCGCATGCTGCAGCCATCTGATGTTTTAATGACAGTCATTCAACAATATTGCTGGCTTTGGAGTGGATGGTGAGATCATATTGTGTCATCCGACATCCCACATTTCATTTATAAATAAATTGTGATCATTTAAAGCGCCCCCCGGCCCCGGCCCCCCCCCCCCATTTTTAAACGATTTATTAAAAAAAATAAAGGAGTTAACCTCTTAAGGGAAGCTGAAATAAAGACCAAGGGGAATAAGAATGGAACACAACAATCCTTAAGTACCGGTATTCCATTTGCAGTAAAAAAATATTTTTAAAAGTTACAGTAAGAAAATGACATGTTACGACTGACATGTAGTTAGTAGAAGAATCTAGATGGCCCTGTCTTTGTTTGAACGAAGATACCGCTAACAATAAAGATGCCGATAATGGCTGAACAAAGTTGAACACTTGAACAAGTCAGTTTGGCCGTTATTTGTTGAGACATGAACTCCGGTCACGTGGACGACATCACCGAGTCTCTACTTCATAACGAGGCAGACGATGGTCAGATTCTACAGGTCATCGACCTCATCTTCAACTGTTGTCTTGTGTATGTGTTTGCTGCCTGCGGCCTGATCGGGACTGCGGTCAACATCTTCATTCTGTCCAGATATGACATCACCAAGGACAGTTCAAATATACTGCTGGTCTCTCTGTCTATTGCCGACTTCATCTATTGTCTGACCATTCCCGTCAGGTTGGTGTTTTGTTTGGTCATAATAATGCTTTAAGTTTTGGACTAAGGATACTTTCCAGGAGGATTGAAAGAAAAAAACATGTGTGCAAAAGAGTATGGTGAAACTATATTCTAGACAAACCATGAATGTGTGCAAAGAGGTAGTGTGAATCTATATTCTAGACAAACCATGAATGTGTGCAAAGAAGTAGTGTGAATCTATATTCTAGACAAACCATGAATGTGTGCAAAGAAGTAGTGTGAATCTATGTTCGAGACAAACCATGAATGTGTGCAAAGAAGTAATGTGAATCTATATTCTAGACAACCCGTGAATGTGTGCAAAGAAGTGTAGTGAATACATTTTCAAAGCTAACCAGAAAAAGGCAAACTATGTATCTTAGGGATTGGTCATGAGAAATAACAACTATAATAACACATTAATAAAATATACACACATAGAAACCAACACTGTTTAATTTAAGGCAACCAGTTCTTATATCAAAAGATACCTTGATACCTTAGAGACACGTGACCTTCACATCCTCTATCATAAGCTACCTACGCCAGCTATGAACCTTACTCACTGTTATAGAAGTTATTTTACCAATCACGTGGCATTCAACTTTACAATGACCTTTCTGTCATGTTTTTTTTATATTTCACATTTCATTCTAAACATTCTATACAGAACGTTTTCGTATTTTCTCAAATTGTTCTATTCTCAGACGGTGCAAGTGTTTGGTATCTCATATCGTCGATGTCCCTACGGGCTTGACCATGGACGCCATAATGAACGAATATTTCTTTATATTCACTCGCATGAACTACTGTGTTAGTATCACGATGGTAGGGGCAATAGCTGTCGAGAGATTCCTGGCAGTCTTTTATCCGTTCAGCACGTCCCGTCTGCTGACCCCGTCCAAGATGAAGATCGTAGCCATCACCGTGTACCTTGTCAATGTAATCCTCATGGCACCAGGCTTCGCACTCTTCACGCATGAGTGGGTTTACGACACCAGATATAATCAGACCGTCGCCTTTATGACGTTCACAGATCTATACCGCCTCAACATCGATTTGGTGAATTTTTATTTCTCCATGTTCTACAACACGGGCCTTTTGGGGACCTCGATGTGCGTAACTACCATTTTCACCCTGGCCATCTGGGTCAAAATCTGGACGGTGACCAAAGAGCGCCGAAGCCTGACCAAGAGAGACGCCCGCTTCGACCCCCAGCTGGCCAAAATCCTAGGCTCTGTATGTGCGACAAGCTGCATCGTGCACGGCCCTGTCATCTACTTTGATGCGGTCATCTGCTTCATCCCCAACTACATCTACGGGAATGTCAGCTATGACATGTACGTCATCATCGCAGACTTCTCCGGGACACTCTGTGCCACTGTCAACTGCGTCATCTACGTCACAATGTCCAGTAAATTCAAACGAGCTTACAAGAAATTGGTCAAACAACTTTTCTGGTCGAATTTTTGCATTAAACAAGGCAGATAAAAGATTTAGATACTAATGTAAAGGGTTTTGATTGTTAGCCCTCCCCAAAAATTCACGTCATTTCCGGCATTTGAGCGTTAAATCCTTAATGGCTACTCAACTGTCAAACTAATAGCTACTCAGCTGTCTTACACAATGGCTACACAATTGTCTTCAGCTTATGGCTATTAAACTGTCTTAAACGAAGGTCTACGCATTCGCCTTGAACTGATGGCTACTCATTTGTCTAATATGTTGGCTACTTAAACGGCTTAAACTAATTGCTAGTCAATTGACCTAAACAGACAATGTCTTGTGTTTGACCGGACACGTCGTTTGTCTGCTATCGGATTAAATTATGTTATCAATAGCTCTATTGAATTTCAGTTATACATTTAATTAGAGTAATCCTTTTCATTAGAGTAATCCCTATAATTAGAGTAATTCTTTAATTAGAGTAGTCCCTTTAATTAGAGTAATCCATTTAATAAGAGTAATCCCTTTAATTAGAGTAATCCATTTCGAGTATTCCTTTGAATTAGAGTTATCCAGTGAAAAAGAGTAATCCATTCAATTAGAGCAATCCATTTCAATAGAGTAATCCATTGAATTAGAGTAATCCGATTAGTTAACAAATATGTTTCCTTTGGGTAATAAAATCTCTACAAGAGTCTGTACTCCATTGGACGTGTTAGTTTCCTTTTCAATTTTAAAAGCCAAGCTACTGCCCCACCCCCCGGCCCCCTATATGAAAATTACTCTAATTTGTGTGTGCTGATAATGCTTTTTGACTGATTTCTTGTGTTTCCTTTATCCCTAACTCTATTATACTGTGATTATACATTACGGAATTGTCCCGTTTTTTCACGATCGTACCCAATGTCCCGAAAAAGTCTCTCGGGTCGCCTAAATGTCCCTTTTCTAAAACCTAATACATTTTCAAATCGCTAAAACTTCCTAATTTATATAAAAAAAACTTCAAGCCATATTTGGGCTAGCTGTGTAGCCAGTGGTGCTAATAGTGTCGTGGGCTCGCGTGATGGCTACACCGTTTCCCCCCCTCCACCACTCTGCCGACGCTGCACAATTATTGTTTTCGTTTATGATGTGTCTCAGAGTTTAAATTAAATTACAACAAGTAAAGGTAAAGTCAAACAAATGTCTAGGTCTGAAAATAGTTCGAATGAGCATATTTCAATAAACAGTTTGGGGCGGAGGCCCCCCGGGCCCCTCTTGGAGTTTATCCCCGCAAACCTAACCTTGGATGTGTCCCGTTTTTTTTCTCCAGTTCGTCATTTGCTCACCCTGGTACACATACGTTATTTTGCCTGAACGCATTCCGTTCTTCCGCATTAACTAAATATAACAAGAGTCCACAATGATCTATTTGTCTAGCGTTCAATTGGTAAGGATGTAATTTGCGCACCATGGAAGGGTAAGATGAGCACAATGAGGTGTTTGGGCGTGCGCTGGCGTGGAACACATCATGAAGTTATTTTAGGCGGTGAACGAATTCATGAGTGCCGCACGTCATGGTGTGGTAAGCAGACCGATCAGATCCCATTTGATTGGTTACATCATGTAAGCGTTTGCTCTGCTTCCAATTGTCTTGGGCTAATTTTGACATGGATCAGTCTGTCACTGTTTTCATAGACACTTACATGACCACCGTAGATACACTAAATACCGCACTACATGAGCTCCATAGACACACTAGACAGCACTACATGAGCTCCATAGACACACTAGACAGCACTACATGAGCTCCATAGTCACACTAGACAGCACTACATGAGCTCCATAGACACACTAGACAGCACTACATGCATGAGCACCATAGATCCACTAGACAGCACTCTATTCATACACACATACACAAGGCAGCAATGTATTTATACAAACTTATATGAGTGCTGGCCGAGTGGTCTAAACTGAGCAAATCTCAAGTTGGTGGTCTCGAGTTCAATTCCAGCCAGAGCTCAGCCATAAGACCACCAGCACCCCGGGTTGATGGGACTCGTTAACCTTGGTCGGCAACTCACGCAAGAGAAGGAAACTCATAAATCAAACCCGGAGATGGACTCCCGAAAGGCGGACAACATTGATACAATGAAACACTCCGATAATTCCTGCGACGTATCACCCTTGGATTCTCCAGCGGCGTGGAGAGAGGCGATTTGCTGTTGGGGACCAGCTTATAATCCTTGAAGTATAATCCCAGTCCTCCGAAGCCCACTCCATCGTCACATTGTAACGGATGGATGCCAGCAAACAAAAAAAAAAACAAAAAAACGTGAGCACTTTAATTTTTTTTAATTTTTTTTTTTTAGAGTTGCTTGACTGGGCTCTTGCTGGAATTGAGCCCCACACCATGAGATGTGCTCAGTTTAGACCACTCGTCCACCCAGCACCCCATAGAAGATATCTACGACACGTGGTGCTCCAAAGCGGTCACCCATCTAAGTACTGACCACGCCCACGTTGCTTCACTTCGGTGATCGGACGAGAACCCACTATTTTCAACGTGGTATGGTCGTAGAGCACTTTTATTTACAGTCGCACATATATATATTCGGGACATTGCTCTCATTAGAGTACTCAGTTTCACTAGAAACCAACAATAACAAGCATGGGAAGACAGACTTACACAAGACACCATCAGCATGAACAGACATACTTACACAAGACAGTATGAACAGACAGACTTAGACAAGACATCATCAGCATTGAAATATAAATTACGAGACACCACCTACATTAAAAGACACAGTACGAGACACCACCTACATTAAAAGTCAAAGTAAGAGACACCACCTACATTAAAAGACGCAGTACGAGATAATAATAATAATAATAATAATAATAAGACGTCTTATATAGCGCGGTACCCCAGCCTAGGGCTGGGCTCACCACGCTGTACATAAAAATTTTATCAAAACAGACATAATCATGACATTAAAATAAAATACATTTATGAAATAAAGAACAGCAATGTATATTCACCCACCCCATCACATAACTTTTACAAGGCCAACCATGGACGGCAGCCATCAAGATCGTTTATCGGTCAGTTGAGGGGAATCAGTCAGGGTAGTATAATTTAAAAAGATGTGTTTTGAGTGCAGTTTTGAAGGCCTGGGTGGTTGGTATATTGCGTATATTTAGTAGCAAAGAATTCCATTGTTTGGGGGCGCAGAAAGAGAAAGATAGTTCACCATATGTTTTAGTGAGTGTTTTAGATACCACCTGCATTAAAAGACACAGTACGAGACACCACCTACATTAAAAGACAAAGTACGAGACACCGTCTACATTAAAAGACACAATACGAGACACCACTCGATTCAAAGACACAGTACGAGACGCCGCCGACATTAAAGGACACAGTACGAGCCATCGCCTACATTAAAAGACACTATTCGAGACACCACCGACATTAAAAGACACATTACGAGACACCGCCGACCCTAACAGTTATAATATCAGCAGCACAATGATGCACGAGACATGCACGAGATATTAATGTTTAATAAAAATGTAGAGATTGTTTAAAAACGAAACACAAAATAATTTAACCCGTTGAACAATCTTATCTTATAGAAACAAACTTATGTAGAGTCAATACTTGCATATCTAGATTCGATGTCAGATGTTGGGATTTGGATGTTGCATGTTGGAACATTGTTATCGTCTGTTTAATTGAAGTAATGCAGAGCTTAACAGGTTGGTCGCAACTCAGTTTGGGATCCTTTGTTAATAATTCAGGGATCCCCTGAGAACGAGTCTTTACAGCGATCGGTATAGCTACCTATTGTCACCATACTGAGACCTCTACAGTCTACAGCTACAAACAATATTACTGTGAGTTATGCAGTAGATGTTAGCAGACAAACGATATGACAAACTATTGAAAATATATAAGTTATAAAATAGTATAAGTCCATTACAATCAAGATCTGCCCTTCAAGTCTTAGCACCCTTTTCTCTATTTCTAGGAATAATTGTGGTTGTGGATCGCCACACCATGGTAAATAGTTCAAAGGAAGGTGGCTCGGAAAATGTTCAGAACTACTGAAGTAATAGTTTCATTCGAATTTTTTTTTTTTAATACACCGTTGCCATAAGACCTCCTGGTAATATTTTATGAGAATTGTGAGCATTCTTTTGGCTTCATGATTGTGAGCATTCTTTTGGCTTCAGAATTGTGAGCAATCTTTTGGATTCAGAACTGTGAGCATTCTTTTGGCTGCATAATGTGAGCATTCTTTTGGCTTCATGATTGTGAGCATTCTTTTGGCTGCAGAATTGTGAGCATTCTTTTGGCTTTAGAATTGTGAGCATTCATTTGGCGTCAGAATTGTGAGCATTATTTTAGACTCAGTATTCATGTTAAATAAACTAAACAGAGAAAAAAAGGGGTCAGGCTTAATGCAATACAAAACGATGGGAGAGAACTCCAAATGACAGGTGAATGTTTAATAGAAATAGCTTTCAATTTCCAACCAATGGCGTTGCTTGGCCGTAATTGGTCCGCGCAGATAGCGGTATTCTATTCGCCTACTCAACCGTTATCTCAGGGACTGGTAGGAAGGAAGCCGTCCATTACCATGCGATCTGTCAAACTAATGGTCAATTTTGGTCATATTTGCACAGGAGACAGATCACGTGGGGCAAGTAAACGTTGGCTGGTGGAAATGGCAAGGGTGGGGTATGATGGGGGTATGATGAGGGTATGGTGGGGATAAAGTTTATTAACTTGATGTGAACCGGTAGTGGGCCAGATTGTATCAAAATTAATTCTTAGTAACAAAACTTCAAGTCCAGATACAGGCATCCATAAATAATGTCAGGCATCTAACAAAAGGTGCTGGTGGGTCAAGAATTTATGAAGTTGTATAGCGAGTGTCTCTAGAAGAATATTGAAGGTCTCTAGATGTATATTGAAGGTCTCTAGATGTATAGTGAAGGTCTCTAGATGTATATTGAAGGTCTCTAAATGTATACTGAAAGTCTCTAAATGTATAGAGAGTGTCTCTAGAAGAATATTGAAGGTCTCTAGATGTATATTGAAGGTCTCTAGATGTATAGTGAAGGTCTCTAGATGTATATTGAAGGTCTCTAAATGTATACTGAAGTTCTCTAAATGTATACTGAAAGTCTCTAAATGTATAGAGAGTGTCTCTAGAAGAATATTGAAGGTCTCTAGATGTATATTGAAGGTCTCTAGATGTATAGTGAAGGTCTCTAGATGTATATTGAAGGTCTCTAAATGTATACTGAAGTTCTCTAAATGTATACTGAAAGTCTCTAAATGTATAGTGAGTGTCTCTAGAAGTATATTGAAGGTCTCTAAATGTATACTGAAGTTCTCTAAATGTATACTGAAAGTCTCTAAATGTATAGTGAGTGTCTCTAGAAGTATATTGAAGGTCTCTAAATGTATAGTGAATGTATCTAAATGTATAGTGAAGGTCTCTAAATGTATACTGAGTGTCTCTAGAAGTATATTGAAGGTCTCTAAATGTATACTGAAGTTCTCTAAATGTATACTGAAAGTCTCTAAATGTATAGTGAGTGTCTCTAGAAGTATATTGAAGGTCTCTAAATGTATAGTGAATGTATCTAAATGTATAATGAAGGTCTCTAAATGTATACTGAGTGTCTCTAGATGTATATTGAAGGTCTCTAAATTTATAGTGAAGGTCTCTGAATTTATAGTGAAGGTCTCTAAATGTATAGTGAAGTTTCTAAATGTATAGAGAAGTCTCTAAATGCATAATAAGGGTCTCTAAATGTATAGTGAAGGTCTCTAAATGTATAGTGAGGGCTCTAAATGTATAGTGAGTGTATCTAAATGTATAGTGAAGTTCTCTAAATGTATAGTGAGTTTTGTCTAGACGTATATTGAAGGTTTCTAAATTGTTTTGTGAAGGTTTCTAAATGTGTAGTGAGTGTCTCTAGATGTATATTGAAGGTCTCTAAATGTACAGTGAGTGTCTGTAGATGTATATTGAAGTTCTCTAAATGTACAGTGAGCGTCTGTAGATGTATATTGAAGTTCTCTAAATGTACAGTGAGTGTCTGTAGATGTATATTGAAGGTCTCAAAATGTACAGTGAGTGTCTGTAGATGTATATTGAAGTTCTCTAAATGTACAGTGAGTGTCTGTAGATGTATATTGAAGTTCTCTAAATGTACAGTGAGTGTCTGTAGATGTATATTGAAGTTCTCTAAATGTACAGTGAGTGTCTGTAGATGTATATTGAAGTTCTCTAAATGTACAGTGAGTGTCTGTAGATGTATATTGAAGGTCTCTAAATGTACTGTGCAGGTTTCTAAATATATAATGAAGGTCTCTAAAGAGTGTCACCCGGTGCGGTAAACTCATGGTGTCACTCACCCCCTCCCTCCCTCCCCCACCCCCGATTTCCACGATGGATTTCTTCATTTTAAAATAAGTCCACAGTACAATAATGACAAGAACAAAAACAAATTAATTGAAGGTCAAGAGGTAAATCTAATTTAGAACTGTACACAATTTAATGTATAGTTATTTTTACATAAAATTTACATTATTTAAAATTTTCTTTTCCTGGTCTTCAAATCTGCAAACCTGCCAATCACTTGATGAAAATCAATATTCTTCCCTGTATCACTTTCAATTGATAGTAGACCAAGATCAGAAAGCCTTTACTGTCCCATGGTGTATCATAAATAGTTCTTGATAACCCTTAGTTTTAAAAAGCTCCGCTTACATGAAGCTACAGACTCACAGATCGTAAGAAACAATTGAAGGCTTAGCAAACGTATTGGAAGAGATTCTAGGAAGCCCCATTCAGCTATGCTTTTCAAATATTTCTCTTAAAAGTTTACCCTTCTGATAAGTTATCGTAGAAAAGGGTGAATTTTAGATCGGACACCAATAACTCTTCTTCACTTGCTGATAGTATAAGTCTCTTGGGTTGAACAGCCCCAAACATATCTGCTACTTCCTTGATCGCTGATGGTCTGATCTGGAGTTCAGAGTGCAAGTGATTGATACACTCCAGCATCGCCCTACTGTTTTCTTCTCTCGAAGAGAGTCCAGGCTTTATTTATTGTTCTCCTGCCATTCTCTTCTCAAACCTTTATCTCCTCTCTACCGAAATTCCATATTGGTCTGATTTTAAAATGGTCTTTTTTAAAGCATGTTCCACCAAGTGACAGCTCTTTTCGAGCAGAAAGCAGAAAAAAAATCTTAAAGCCTCTAGGTTAATCACCATTTCATCAAGAGAAATCTTTTCGTCTGCGGATACTTCTGTGTTAAATAAACTTCCTAATGTAGATCATCCAAAGGTAAAGTTAGCAGGTAAACGTGGTGAAATTACAGACGGCATGTAAAAGACATAGTCCTGTATGACGTGCTCAGATGTTTTAGTTCGGCGCTAGTGGCGAATCAGAGCAAACATTTATTGAGGATTTCTGGGTTTCAAAATCGATTTTAAATAAAAAAATAAATAATTAAAATCATTTTTTTTAAAGAAAGAGAATTTAGTGAACATCATTTTATCAATTCTGTAAATGAGCCAAAATTCATTTTTTACTATTTAAGTTTCACCAGCGGGTTTCATATACTTTGAACCGAGCGACCACGTTGTATTTGGTATCAATGGAAATCGTAATTTCTCAGAAATTAAACAAACATAACTTCCTATCACTTACGAATGTTATCGAATACTTCAATCGGGGTTGAATCACGGTAAAATAATCCCTTTCTAACCTTATTATAGGGTCACATCATTTATGACACATCAACCTTGAACTTTTAATAAAGCACGCATTTTGATGGAGTACATGTGTCAAAAATCAACATATGATAAGTTTACCCTTTTTTTTAAAGTTCGTTTAGACCAGTGGTTCTCAACCTTTCTGCCATTCTCAACCCACGTCTGCGATTTAAAGATGGCTGTCAGAGGGACATGAAAGCAGCCAAAATACATACAAGTGACTGGGAGTGTAAGGCAGAAGACCGATCTACGTGGCGCACAGTTGTCAAAGAGGGCATAATGGTAGCCGAGGAGCGAAGAATGTAAGAGGCTGCAGACAGAAGAGCTATGAGAAAGGCCAAAACATTTAGAAGCACGGAACTCGTGTGTAAAAAGTGTGGTAAAGACTGTCACTCAAGGATAGGACTGCACAGCCACTCGAGAAAATGCAACCCAACCCAACGGTGATGCACCATCGTCTCACGAGACGGAAGGATGCCGATATCTCAACCTTTCTAGTGTCGCGACCCCTTAATACTGTTTCTCGTGTTGCGCGACCCCTTAATACTGTTTCTCGTGTTGCGCGGCCCCCACGCCACACAATTATTTTCGTTGCTACTTCATTGCTGTTTTCAGATGGTCTCAAAATATGTACTGAAGTCTCTAAATGTATAGTGAGGTCTCTAAATGTATAGCGAGGTCTCTAAATGTATAATGAGGTTTATAAATGTATTGTGGGGCCTCTAAATGTATTGTTAAGGTCTCTTAACGTATAGTAGAGATCTCAAATTGCTGAGTAAATGACTCTAAATGTATAAAGGAGGTCGTCTCTAAATGTACAGTGAAAGTCTCTAAATGTATAGTGAGGTCTCTAATTGTATAGTAAAGGTCTCTAAATATATAGTATGGTCTCTAAATGTAAATTGAAGGTCTCTAAATGTATAATGACCGACCAAGCAACAGAGCAAAATCATCATTTAAAAAAAAAAATTGTACGGGGCTCACATAAGAAAAAACCCGAACAAGTCTCTCTGGCTCTTAATTATAAAAAAGTGTTGGACTGCGATAAAGCTTTAAAATAAATTTATAAGACACGAACAAATTGTATCAATACAACAATATAAGTTCCACTTAAATAATAATTAAACATGATACACAATTAAACGTTTCGGCACATGCCTTCATCAGTCCAAACAAACAAAACACATTTAAATAAGTATAAATTAAATTTACATAATATCACTATACATATCCTACCTAAAACAGAAAATAATAAAGGAGAGGGCGCTACAACCAGACAAAAACAAAGTAAAGAGAAGTAGGAAGGAAGTGATGTTAAGATAATTCTAAAAACCAAACAGGAAAAAGACATGGCATCTAGGTAAAAGTAGACTCTTTGGCTCCGTGTATATCTCGTGGCCCGAAATTTTTGTCTTCTAAACCCTAGACAATCTCAGGAACACATCGATCAAAAATATTTCATAAATCCTTCATTATCAACCACATTTTTTTCCACTTTTGACATAGGACATCAAACCTCTTATGACACACGACATGTCATCATTCGAGACACAAAACAAGTCACCACTTATAACACACATCTCACCACTCAACATCAAGGTGGTTTTATAGAGTGCAGTACCTCAGCCTACTGAGCTTCAAATAAAAATTAGCAATTACAGAAATTTTACATGTAAAAACAATAATTGGTAAAAAAGCTTGAAATCACCCACCCCAGCACTATCTACCCCTGTCTAGCCATGGACAACACCCAGCACTATCTACCCCTGTCTAGCCATGGACAACACCCAGCACTATCTACCCCTGTCTAGCCATGGACAACACCCAGCACTATCTACCCCTGTCTAGCCATGGACAACACCCAGCAGCACCGAGCGTTATTTATCAGTCAGATTGGGTTGAGATTGAGCGACAAAACAGGGTTTGACGAGATGCGGTCTTGAGGCCAGTTTTAAAGGCTAGGATGGTCGGTATATTTCGGATGTGTAATGGGAGAGAATTCCAATGTTTTGGGTCACAGAAACAGAAAGATCGTCCACCAAATGTTTTAATGCTTTTTCTGAGAACAGAAAGAATACATCTCTCATCTGATCTTTCACCTGATCTACCATCTGCTCTATCACATCCATCTGATACAAGAGTGTTGCACCGTTGTAGCCCTAGAAAGATCATTGCTAGTTACAATTAAATAACCTGCTTGGATTGAATGGGTCGAACTACTTACAGCTTCTTAGATTGAATAAATAGAACTACTTACAGCTTCTTTGATTGAATTAATAGAACTATTTTCAGCCTCTTAGATTGAATGGGTAGAACAACTTACAGCCTCTTAGATTGAATAAATAGAACTACTTACAGCTTCTTTGATTGAATTAATAGAACTATTTTCAGCTTCTTAGATTTAATGGGTAGAGCTACTTACATCTTCTTAGATTTAATGGGTAGAGATACTTACATCTTTTTAGATTTAATGGGTAGAGCTACTTACATCTTCTTAGATTTAATGGGTAGAGCTACTTACATCTTTTTAGATTTAATGGGTAGAGCTACTAACATCTTCTTAGATTTAATGGGTAGAGCTACTTACATCTTCTTAGATTTAATGGGTAGAGCTACTTACATCTTTTTAGATTTAATGGGTAGAGCTACTTACAGAATGAAACCATTTTTACAAGTCATCTATTTTTCAAGTAACCTTAAAATATCGTTTCTATCTTATAATTACGTATTTACTTGAGTAATCATGCTGAGTAAAAACACGTATACAGACACAGCATGTCGTCAGTGAGATTGATACTTCATCACGGGGACCAACTATCCAATGTGAAGTGACACCATAAAAGGCCATCAAAGTAAGTAACACCCTATAAGGCCATCAAATTAAGTAACACCCTATAAGGCCATCATATTAAGTAACACCCTATAAGGCATCATATTAAGTAACACCCTATAAGGCATCATATTAAGTAACACCCTATAAGGCATCATATTAAGTAACACCCTATAAGGCCATCAAATTAAGTAACACCCTATAAGGCATCATATTAAGTAACACAATATTAAGGGCATCTTAAAAAGAAAAGCATCGTTTACTAGACTTTTAACTTTGGCGGCCCGTAGGACGAGGGACCGGTGGAGCAGGGACCGGTGGACCAGAGCCCGGTACACGAGGGACCAGTGCACGACTGACCAAACAACCAGTTTCAAAATTGCACGAGGGACCAGTGCCAATTTTATTAATTATTTAGTCTTTATATTTGACCATAAGTTTGTGGACTGGCTACGACACGCACGGTTTGGGGACCGCTGATGTAAAGGATATCATGATAATCACATCATGGCTTGGGGAAAATGGAGCATGCTTCAAATATGTGAGCAAATAACACCGAGGTGAAATGGGGGTGTCAGGAATACAGCAGATATCCACTACGAGGCGTTGAACTGGAAGCGTTGTCTCATATCAAACGAAATCTTCCTTGTAATCTAAACCTTGATCAACCCTTCTAATCGCCCCTTGTTCGGCTCGGGCCTGAATAAAGATGGAGTGAACAACACGACCGGCAGAAGCGTTCAGAGAAATCTGATCAAAGGTCAAGGGCAAGGCTGCCATCAATGGAGAGGTTGCATGATGAGGATAAAGGATCAATGAATAAAAATGTGATCGCATCGGATATAAGTCTTCTGGTTAGAGCAGTGGTTCTCAACCTTTCTAGTGTCGCGACCCTTTAATACAGTTTATCATGTCGTGGCGACCCCCTGCCACACAATTATTTTCGTTGCTACTTCATAGCTGTAAGGATATGTGTTTTCAGATGGTCTTAGGCGACCCCTGGGAAATGGTCTCGCGACCCCCAAAGGGGTCGCGACCCACAGGTTGAGAACCGCTGGGTTAGAGGCTTTTCAAGTAAGCTGCAATGTCCATCTACTAGTGTTTAAGTTTAAACGTGATCGGCATGGAGAGTATAACGTCCTTCAATTGGAGAGTATGGTGTTCTATATGTCAGAGTATTATGTCCTTTTATTGAAGAGTATGATGTACTTCTATTGGAGAGAATAAACTCCTTATATTAGGGAGTATGATGATTTTTTTTTTATTGAGAGTATGATGTCATTTTATTGAAGAGTATCATGTCCTTTTATTGGAGAGTACAATGTCGTTTTATTGAAGAGTATCATGTTCTTTTATTGGAGAGTATAATGTCCTTTAATGGGAAAGTGTGATGTCTTTTTATTCGGGAGTAAATATTCTGAAGCAATTTTACAATGTCAGTTCAATTATCATTATCATCAGAGTTGTTTCATTGTATGTCACTAGAATAAATGACCCGATGTTATCGGGAAAAAAATAATGGTAGGCCCTTTGAGATAATATCTATTTTCTATTGCAAAAACCATTCACAATTCCAAACTTTAAAAACAAGTATTGAAGTAATGATATTTACGTTTCTAAGATCATTACTTTTTGAGAGGTATTTATCTGCTACATAAATACACGCCTACCCTACTCCCTTTCACGCCTCTAAACTACTTTTCCCCCCTCTAAACATGACCTTCAATTACCCATCCAAATTATCACTAATTATTTCATTTTTGTCACTAAAGAAGTTATTAATCGACGATTTCTACGCTGGAGAAATACTTTAGATTTACCCCTTTTTGTGTCATTGAATTACAACTTTTTCTATAAAAAATTGTTAAAAAATAAAATAATAGATATTAAAAATAATAAAAGAAATAAAATCTTCCATCGGATTGTGATCCCTTCTATACTCAAATTAACATATTTTGCACTTTATATGGTTTGTTCTTATCTGGGTGAGTTATAAGTGGATTAGTGAATGCTATTTGGTCATGGAATTTCGCTGCACTGTTTGACTTAAGCGGGATTTTCTTATTAGAAGTATAAGATTAAGTTCAGTTTTTATTACGTTATAAATTTAATACAAGTAGATTTTTCAAATTAAATAAAGTAAAAACGTTAAAAATGTTACAAATTCAAAGCTAACATTTGTGTGTCCTTTATAAGCAATTTAAAAAAACAGTCAATTATATTTATTAATTTTACTTTCAAGATGGGGAAAATGCATTTCAGTTTTGTAACGCGCAGTTATTATATCAAAGAAACTTAACAGTTTTGCCTAAAATAGGAGATTCAAGCTATGACGTCATTTGCGTGTTTATTTAGAACAAATTTATTTTAATTTTATTTCGCAATATTAAAAATGAACTAAAAACAACTGATATTTGGGTTTTCCCGATCAATTTGATTACGGTGTAATGGGAGTCGCTTAGTCACTTCCTTGTTTGGTCACGTGATGAGAGTAAGCCACCACTAGGCTGCTACACACAACAAAAAATAACAGCTGATCTGCCATTAATGTTTTAAGAAAAATGATCTTCTTCATCAGTGCTTCCCCAATGTCATGTTACTTAAAAATTTTACCTTTCAAAATAAACTGGAATACACGTGATTTTTAAATGAAATACATAAATGTGTCAGTAAATATACGGCAGTTATGATTAAAGGAAGAAAGTTATTTCAAGAAAAAATTGTGAGCGATATTCGATGGGAACTATCATCGGCAGGCTATTGAGCTCCATGCGTCCCATGACGTCATTTGCGTGTTTATTTAATATTTGTGCGGCGAAGGAATATTTTTAATAACCGGTTGGAACAAGATTTCATGTAAATAATTAACGAAGATCCACTTTGTCAAGCCATTGTCTTAAATTGTATTTATCCTTAAACGGGAACTTATGCAGACTTATACCGCTGTCCTTAACTTAACCGTTTCAACAGCCAAAAGCCGAACATTGCCTAGGCCTAGGTATCTTGAATTACTAGTTGTAGTGTGTAACGGGCTACTGTTGTCAAACACTAGTGTGTTGCATACAGCCTCCCGGAAGTCTTACTCGTATTTACTCTGATCACGTGACAAAACAATTGACTAAGCGACTCCCATTCTTTGATCATAATTTTTAAATACAATTTGTTTTTTTATAACTTTCAAATGCTTATACAATGCTTAAGATAGTTCCTTAGTTTTCACTTTAAATTTATTTGTAATTTATAATAATAATACTTAAAATTTTACTAAAATAAAAGCGGATATGTAATATTTTTTGCGCATTTAAAATTATTCGAATTTCCGTAAAATAATAGAAAATAACTATAATATGATCGTTTAAAAGAATCCGAATGTATTTAAATCTTACCGGTTCTTTGGCGTTACGGTCAGCATAGCTCTTTCTTATATATATTATCAACAGGGTTAAATATCCCCTGCTTATGATCTAACAAGTACAAAGTAAACAAAGAATAAATCACTAATTTTATGATCAGCATAAAAACAAATTCCAAGAACACATCTCAAGAACAGATCACTAGATCACACCAGAATAACACATCACTAGAACACAGTCAAAGAACATATCACAATAACACATTACAAGAAATCATCAAAAGATCACATCAAATGTGCATATCATTAAATCATATCATAAGAACACATCACAAGAACACATCACAAGAACAAATCACAAGAACACATCAAAAGAACACATTGCAAGAACACATTGCAAGAACACATCCCAACCCTTAGTGTTCCAACCTGTTTTATTTTCCCGTCAAAAAGTTCGTTTAGCTTTGTTTAAACTTCATCCTAGAGTTTTGAAGGATTTTTTGCTGAGAAGTAATATCACGTTAAATGACTTGTTAAATGACAGGTTAAATGACAGGTTAAATGACAGGTTAAATGACAGGTTAAATGACAAGTTAAATGACAGGTTAAATAACCGGTTAAATAACCGGTTAAATGACAGGTTAAATGACAGTTAAATGACAGGTTAAACGATTGTTACATTTTTAAGGACTTTCCGAAAATGTATGGCTGGCTGGCATTCGTGTTGTTTTATGGATGGCTGGCAACCATGTTGTTTTATGGCTGGCTGGCAACCGTGTTGCTTTATGGCTGGCTGGCTACTATGTTGTTTTAAGGATGGCTGGCTACCGTGTTGTTTTAAGGATGGCTGGCTACCGTGTTGTTTTTTTATTGCTGGCTGGCTACGGTGTTGTTTTAAGGATGGTTGGTAACTGAGTTGTTGTATGTTTAGTTGGCAACCGTGTTGTTTTATGAATCATAAAAACGATTTAATTTGATTTTATTTAGTCATTTGTTTAGATTTTATTGAGTCATTGTTTGAGATTTTAATCAATCCATTTTTTAAGTATGCTCTATTTATCTGTCTTAAAACGTAGAACTGCGCCACCTAAACGTCTCACAGTGGACATGTTTTAGTTGATTCATTATTATTTTCTAAAAGGATTGAACTTTCCATCAGAAAAAATCTTGAGCTCATAAGTGCAGATTATAGTTGGCTTATTCTACAAAACACAGCATCGATTCTAAGCAGGAGTGTCTATCACCATAAAACCTCTACGATAATGCAACTCTAATCTACCTGCTATGACTGGCGTCTCGGTTGAGTATCACTCATGAGCAGTCGGTAAGGCATAAGTTAGTTACCTGTAAACAGTATCGGAGCACAATTAACTCTTTCTTCTGGGCTTAATTACGATTTAATATATTCGATTACTGTTGTATAATTCAATTACCTTGAAAGTCTTCAAATGTCTGATGGCAGGGACCATGGAGGAATGTCTTCCGAACGGACCCTTAAAAATAAGAAGATAATTTTCTGCAAGAATATAAGAACCACCAGCTTAATGAAACACATTTTACTGGAAGTGTTATTGCATATGCGTTTCATGAATGTGGACAATATTCAGAAAAAAGTTGCCTCGTTTATATAAAGTGCATTTTATTGACTTGTAGTTGATAAGTTTTGAGCGAAATTATATAATCGATTCTGTAAGATTGAACGATACCGTGTCACGACACCTGATATCCAAAAATAGAATTCAAGTTAATCTCATTTACGATACCATGTCACGACACCTGATATCCAAAATAGAATTCAAGTTAATCTCCAAAAATGACACTTCGTGTAATGGACTTTAACTTAAGGCAGATTTACCACCTTAAATATATATCACATAACCTCCCTACCTAACCTACTAACACAACCTCCCCACCTAACCTCCCAATCTCAAATCCTTTCAATGTTCCACCCTCCGAAGCTTTATAACGACACCCACGTCCGAATGCTTTCCAAGATCGTTATCTGCTTGGGTGGTAGTGCGGATCCAAATGTTGGACTTTATGTGACATCAGCAACGCTTTGGCTATGGCGGGAAGATAGTGAGTACCTAGATCTGTGACTACGGCCAGGAGTTAGGGAGTACCTAGATCTGTGACTACGGCCAGGAGTTAGGGAGTACCTAGATCTGTGACTACGGCCAGGAGTTAGGGAGTACCTAGATCTGTGACTACGGCCAGGAGTTAGGGAGTACCTAGATCTGTGACTACGGCCAGGAGTTAGGGAGTACCTAGATCTGTGACTACGGCCAGGAGTTAGGGAGTACCTAGATCTGTGACTACGGCCAGGAGTTAGGGAGTACCTATATCTGTGACTACGACCAGGAGTTAGTGAGTACCTAGGTCTGTGATGAACCCATCCTATTATACTAGGTAACAATAAATATTTTTGTTTAATCTTCATGTAAGACATCTCCTAGCTGCACAAAAAAAAAATTAGGTGAACTACTTTGGTTAACTTGCACATCAAGAACTTCCATCATATAATAAAGATCAGATGTTAGTGTGGGATAGAATCTATTGCCAACAATTGTCGGAGTGTATCTTAATTTTTCTTCCCGCAACTACATGACGTCACATCAATGGGGTCTTTGTGTTGCTCACGCTTTAAACAAACAATAGGTAGATCAAGGCACCGGATAACCTTATAATGGACGCAGCAAAACAACAAACGTGCCGGCAATAAGTCTTCGTCAGCAAACAGTACTCTCAAAGGGTAATTGATATATTTACAAACTTCTCAAATATAGAATCGCAGATAACATCAAGAGAAAGTGATGACATCGTCAGCAAAACACCAAAAGTGACATGTTTTAACCACACCATTTTTCTTCTTTGGACATGAATTGACAGTTGTGTGTACAAATTTATGATCCTGTCTCAGCGCCACAGGTGGTGCGTGACGGTGAGCAACAGTCTTAGCTCCACATGTGTTACGTAAAGGTGACCCCTGTCTCAGCGCCACATGTGGTCCGTCAAGGTGAGCCGCTGTTTCAGCGCCACATGTGGTACATAAAGCCGATCCACTGTCTCAGCGCCACATGTGGTACATAAAGCCGATCCCCTGTCTCAGCGCAACTTGCGGCACGTTATAACGAGCCCTTTTATCTCAGCGCCACATGTGGAACGTAAAGGTGACCCCTGTCTCAGTGCCACATGTGGAACGTAAAGGTTAGCCCAGAATAATTGCGATTATTTCACGGAGGCTAAAAAGCCGGAGTTCAGAATTGAGGTTTAACAGAATTTTAATGGCATCAGGGTTTGCTGTAGGCTCATCAATGGAAGATTTATGGACTGATCCATCAGTGGGAGGAATGATGGGTAAAAGAACTGCCATGCGATATAAAATTTAACGAACACTTGAAAAGGCATTCACAAGACAATTAACTTTGTAGAGAAAATAACTGCGTGTGTGTAGCTAAAAAACATAAATCCATAGTTATTTTTACCTAAAAAATTGTCTAAAAAAAATTCAATTACATGTGACGTCATCACTTAAGCATCTTATTGTGAGTGGGAGACGCGTGGATTATTAAGTAAGAGACGCGTGTAGTTGTGAGTAGGAGACGCATGTAGTTGTGAGTGGGAGTGGGAGACGCGTGGAGTTGTGAGTGGCAGACACATGGATATGTGAGTGGGAGACACATGGAGATAGGAGTGGGAGACACATGAAGTTGTGAGTGGGAGACACGTGGAGATGTGAATGGGAAACACATGGAGATAGGAGTGGGAGACACGTGGAGTTGTGAGTGGGAGACATATGTAGATGTGAGTGGGAGACATGTGGAGATGTGAGTGGGAGACACATGGAGATTGGAGTGGGAGACACGTGGAGTTGTGAGTGGGAGACATGTGGAGATGTGATTTGGAGACACATGGAGATGTGAGTGGGAGACACATGAAGTTGTGAGTGGTAGACGCGTGGAGTAGTGAGTGGAGATGCTTAGTAATGCGTGTGGGAGACTTCTGGAGTTGTGAGTGGGAGATACCTTTTTACAGTTGCGTATGTCTTAAATTTGTGTATCAATTGGAAGTATCGAATAACAACCATTGTCGATACCCATAAGAATCTATTGGAAAGAATACCTAACTGTTGGGACTGGCAGAGAAAGAGTCAGCTAAACAGGGGAACAGAATGAAATATAGAGTGAAAAGATAAATTTACCCTCAGGGAAAGAAATACTATAATAATTGGATGGCAATTTTGACTATATGTAAAAAAAAAAAACCATCCCAGTGAAAGAATCTCTTACAAATATCTGAGTGTAATAATGTCTTTAAATATCTGAGTGAAAAAATGTCTTACAAATATCTGAGTGAAAGAAAGTATTTAAATATCTGAGTGAAAGAATGTCTTTAAATATCTGAGTGAAAAAATGTCTTACAAATATCTGAGTGAAAGAAAGTATTTAAATATCTGAGTGAAAGAATGTCTTACAAATATCTGAGTGAAAGAATGTCTTAAAATATCATCTCAATATATTTTGATAAAGTGACCTATTGACACCCTGTACCTTAACACATTGACTCCAACATTGACGGCACCATTGACTCCACCATTGACTCCACCATTGACTCCTCCATTGACGGCACCATTGACTCCACCATTGACTCCACCATTGACTCCTCCATTGACGGCACCATTGACTCCACCATTGACTCCACCATTGACTCCTCCATTGACGGCACCATTGACGGCACCATTGACTCCACCATTGACTCCACCATTGACTCCTCCATTGACGGCACCATTGACTCCACCATTGACTCCACCATTNCACCATTGACTGCTCCATTGACTGCTCCATTGACTGCACCATTGACTCCACCATTGACTCCTCCATTGACTGCACCATTGACTCCACCATTGACTCCACCATTGACTCCTCCATTGACTGCACCATTGACTCCACCATTGACTCCACCATTGACTCCACCATTGACTCCACCATTGACTCCTCCATTGACGGCACCATTGACTCCACCATTGACTCCACCATTGACTCCACCACTGTTCAATCTTAATAAACCATTTTGTGTCTTACAAGTTCATTTCTGTTTAACGCATTGCTTGAGTTCACCCTAAAAAAAACATTGTGTCAGTTAATAAATACTGAAGTTCTTCTTTCATTGCACTAAGGATGTGTCTTCCATTCAATGGGCAAATGGGTTCTGAAAGCAAAAGTCGTATTTGGTTGGCCCAGTGCCGATATCTCCTTCCCCAGCTCTATCACCCCCGCGATACTTTTTTTAAACTAATGCTTCTGTTCTCGTCAAATTTGGTCTTTAAGGCAGAGCTATCTCGTGATGTACTCATCCCCAACACGAAACCTCGTTCGATGTGAGATGCCCACCTGAACCCAGGCAGCCCACCTGAACCCAGGGAACCCATCTGATACACGCCCACATGGTAGCAATCAAGGCCAACGTGGTGTAGGGGGGGGGGCGATCCTCAGCGTATCAATTTAAAATGCCGAGCAATGTCTGGTATGTGCCAATTAAAGGAAGGGTTCCCACTCTTTACGATCACCACTTAACGGCTTCATCAATACACCAGAGACACGTGGACAGTGCGGGTGTGTGTGGGGGATGCGTGGAGGTGTGAGTGGAAATTGCGAAGGATTACGAGTGGGAGACAGGAGAAATTGTGAGTAGGAGATGCGTGGAGGTGTGAAGTTGTGAAAGGTAGACAGTTGAAATTGTGAATGGGAGATGCGTGTAGTTGTCATCTGGAGACAGTTGAAGTTGTGAGTGGGAGATGAGTGGAATTATGAATATAAGGCATTTAAAGTTGTGAGTAGGAGATGCCTGGAGCTATGTGTGGGAGATACATGGAGATGTGAGTGGGAGACTGGTGGCTTCCTCAATGCCTCTATAGTTAAAATGAATTCCAGTGCAAATTGCATCATCACGAAGACACTTGAACGCCAGAATCATATAAAGGCACATAGCATCATCACACATACTATTAAACGCCAGAGTCACATATAGTGCACATTGTATCATCACTCGACATTTAAACGCCAGAATCTCGTATAGTGCACATTGCATCATCACACAGAAACTTCAACGCCAGGATCACATCGAGTGCACATTACATCATAACACATACAAGTAAACGCCAGGATCACATCTAGTGCACACTGCATCACCATACATACAAGTAAACGCCAGGATCACATCTAGTGCACACTGCATCACCATACATACACGTAAACGCCAGGATCACATCTAGTGCACACTGCATCACCACGCAAATAGTTAAACTACTCTTTTTTTCTGGTCGACCTTGTTGGACAAAAGTTTCTTCAATGTTATTCGATGCTATTCTGCAACACTGTCTATCAAAGAACACCAATACACTCAAAAACACTGTCTATCAAAGAACACCAAAGCATTCACCAACACTGTCTATCAACGAACACCAAGGCATTTACCAACAGTCTATCAACGAGCACCAAGGCATTCACCAACACTGTCTTTCAAAGAACACCAAGGCATTCACCAACACTGTCTTTCAAAGAACACCAAGGCATTCACCAACGCTGTCTATCAAAGAACACAAGGCACTCACCAATGCTGTCTATCAAAGAACACCAAGGCACTCACCAACACTGTCAATTATAGAACATCAAAGCACTCACTAACACTGTCTATCAAAGAACTCAAAGGAAAATTGGAACAAAAACACTTAATGTATGAACAGGGTTCTATTTTATTAAAGGTATCTGTCACACAGATTCGGGAGGTTACAGTATTTCCTTATAACTTCACAGTCACACAGATTCAACTGGTTACAGTAGACCCTAGGTCAAATCAATTAAAAATTTAACAAACAATTTATTTATAATATTACATTTTGTAGTTGAAGGCGATTTATAATAATAAATCAATAAGCTATCTTTATTTTTATCATTTTTGTCTGTGAATATTTATTCCTTCCCACAATAATCTAAACCAACATTTAAGGTAAAAGCTGCCATTTCGGTTTTGAACTAAAACTTAGCCTAAAAAAAGTTTAAATGTTTAATAGCTCATATTCTTGGGATGCTCTAAGAGCAGACATGCTGGATAGAAAGAAGTGTTTAAATCGTCCTAATGGAGAATTCGAGGTAAAGACAGGGAAAAAATAGACCAGCGGTTACCAAATTTTAAATTAATACCCTCAATTTAGTCGCATAAAGAAATTTTTTTATCACTGATGGGTTACTAAAAAAAACCCAGCACTTCACAAAAATAAACTTCTTGGGGGAAAATGTTCATATCTTGTAATCCTGGACACGCCTGCATCTTGTATGTTAAATGAATAATCACAAGCACATAGGATTGGGAGCCATTGACAGGAAGGAATGTGCACGAGATAAGAGATCGGGTGTTATCAAGAGTTTTATGCCACTGAAGAAATGAAGGTTTAAAAAAAAAAAAATTGCAAGCGACTCTCGCGAAAGATAGTCGAGATTTTCTGTCTGTTATTAATAAGACATTCGACAGACATTTGTCAGCTATTTGTAAGACATTCATCACCCAGTTTAAAAATGCATTCGTTCGCGTTTTTTTGACATAAATTTGGGAACATATGCAAACAGATTTTGTGTACAACGCATCCATAACATTTTTAGGTGTCATTATTTTAGTGTATTGTGTTGTTGCCATGTTGGGATATTGGGATTTTGCGATAGTACGATTTTGAAGTATATTTGGATTTTTGCCATTCTGACTCTGGTGTTAACGCGAATTTGGGATGCTGGGATATTGCGATTTAGGAACATTGCCCTTTTGGAATATTGCGAAATTATAATTTTGGGATATACAGTGTATTGAAATATTGCCATTTTGAGATATTAAGTTATTCCGCTGTTTGGGATTTACAATATTAGAATATTGCGTTTTAGAATATTGGGATTTTGAAATTTTGGGATGTAGGGAAATTGAGATTCGGAATATTATTTTTTGAGATTTGGGGATATTGGAATATCGCCATTTCGGGACATAGGGATATCGCGAGTTTGTGAAGTTGGATTTCACGATTTTAGCAAATTTAATATTGCGATTTTTGGATAAGGGCCATTTTCAATTTTGGGATGTTGGCATATTTTGATATTGGGATGCTGCCATTTCGGCGAAATTTTGATATTTTGATATTGGAATATTGCCTTTTTGGGATATTGCAATATTGGTAGATTGTAATTTTGCGATATTGGGATGATTCCATTTTGGAATATTTCCATTGTTGAGATTTGAATACTGTGATATTGGAATATTGCGATTGTTGGCTATGGTCATTATGGATATTGGGATATTGAGTTGTTACTATTTTGGGATATCTGCGATATTGAGCTATTAGGACTCTTGTATCACACAATCTAATTGAACTTTTTAGATCTATTTCAACATCCGTGTACCTGTTTCACACAATCTATTTCAACATCCGTGTACCTGTTTCACACAATCTATTTCAACATCCGTGTACCTGTTTCACACAATCTATCTCAACATCCGTGTACCTGTTTCACACAATCTAGTCCAATAACATTTAGACAGACTTTTTTCGCTACAAAAATACAATACATTTTTTGAAATTTAACTTTAAAAATCTAAATATTTAAATTTTTAGTTAATACACGTTAGAGCAGATCTCTCCAAAACTTCAGTTGGCAGAGAAAATAAATTATACCATAAAGTTCCCAACATATGTGGGTCAATGTGTCAATACGGGGGCGCCCTGAGCCAGCGTGAAGTTTGAGGTCACCTGCGCCTACATTTCCGGTCTCTAGCGTAGAACTGATAACACCAGGAGTGCGACAGGTGGACCTGAAGGAGTTGTGAGTGTCCGTTAGGTATGTTGTCAGATTCTTCCACGTTTTCTTGCTTCAAAATGTCTTTGGATAATTCAAACAAACATAGCAGAACATGGCTAGTCTCTGCGAATATAAACTGTAACAGGGTTGGAGCATTTCAGACCTGAAGCTTTGCATCCCCCCCACCACGTCTCCCCTTTACAGTGGCCAGAACAACAACATCTTTGTGCTTCTTTCAACACGTTGAACATACGGAAACGGGCATGAGTACAGGACTAAAAATAAACATTAGGACAGATGGACAAACAGGTGGAAAGACAGATGGACAAACAAGTGGACGGACAGATACATGCACAGGTCATGAAAAAGTGGGTGAAAAAAACAGAAAATGGCAAAAATGAATTTTTTTAAATATTTTGAAAGTTATTTAAAAAGAGTTTCGAAGACAAGTTCAAACGCACTAAAAGTAGAAATAAAATTTCTTGAAATTCATTTTACGAAGAACTTTTTGAAAGGCATTTTATGGAGGCAAAGAATTTATTGATAATTAGGCATTCTATAAGGGAAAATAACGTTTTGATAATACGGCATTAAATGGAGCCAAAGCTTTTATTTATAGTGAGGCATTGTATGCAGCCAAAGGAATTATTGATAGTAAAGCATTATATGGAGCCAAAGGAATTATTGATAGTAGGGCATTATATGGAGCCAAAGGAATTATTGATAGTAAGGCATTAAATGGAGCAAAAGCTTTTATTTATAGTGAGGCGTTAGATGGAGCCAAGAGCTTATTGATAGTAAGGCATTATCTGGAGCCAAAGGACTTATTGACATAAAGGCGTTATATAGATCCAAAAGACTATTTGATAGGCGTTAAATGGAGCCAAAGGACTTATCGATAGTAGGGCATTAAATGGAGCCAAAAGACCTATTGATAGTAAAGCATTATATGGAGCCAAAGGACTTATTGATAGTAAGGCATTTTAAGGAGCCAAAGGACTAATTGATAGTAAGGCGTTTAAATGGAGCCATATGACTTATTTATAGTAAAGCTTTATATGGAACCAAAGGACTCATTGATACTAAAGCATTATATGGAACCAAAGGACTCATTGATAGTAAGGCATTTTATGGATCAAAAAGAATTATTGATAGTAAAGCATTATATGGAACAAAAGGACTCATTGATAGTAAGGCATTTTATAAACAAAACAGACTTATTGATAGTTAAGCATTATATGGAGCCAAAGGACTCATTGATAGTAAGGCATTTTATAAACCAAAAAGACTTATTGATAGTTAAGCATTATATGGAACCAAAGGACTCATTGATAGTAAAGCATTATATGGAACCAAAAAGACTTATTGATAGTAAAGCATTATATGGAACCAAAAAGACTTATTGATAGTAAAGCATTATATGGAACCAAAAAGACTTATTGATAGTAAAGCATTATATGGAACCAAAAAGACTTATTGATAGTAAAGCATTATATGGAACCAAAGACTTATTGATAGTAAAGCATTATATGGAACCAAAAAGACTTATTGATAGTAAAGAATTATATGGAACCAAAGACTTATTGATAGTAAAGCATTATATGGAACCAAAAAGACTTATTGATAGTAAAGCATTATATGGAACCAAAAAGACTTATTGATAGTAAAGCATTATATGGAACCAAAAAGACTTATTGATAGTAAAGCATCATATGGAACCAAAAAGACTTATTTATAGTAAAGCATTATATGGAACCAAAAAGACTTATTGATAGTAAAGCATTATATGGAACCAAAGACTTATTGATAGTAAAGCATTATATGGAACCAAAAAGACTTATTGATAGTAAAGAATTATATGGAACCAAAGACTTATTGATAGTAAAGCATTATATGGAACCAAAAAGACTTATTGATAGTAAAGCATTATATGGAACAAAAAGACTTTTTGATAGTAAAGCATTATATGCAACCAAAGACTTATTGATAGTATAGCATTATATGGAGCCAAAAAGACTTATTGATAGTAAAGCATTATATGGAACCAAAGGACTTATTGATAGTAAGGAATTATATGGAAATAAAGGACTTATTGACAGTAAAGCATTATATGGAACCAAAAAGACTTATTGATAGTAAAGCATTATATGGAACCAAAAAGACTTATTGATAGTAAATCATTATATGGAACCAAAACGACTTATTGATAGTAAAGCATTATATGGAACCAAAGACTTATTGATAGTATAGCATTATATGGAACCAAAAAGACTTATTGATAGTAAAGCATTATATGGAACCAAAGGACTTATTGATAGTAAGGAATTATATGGAAATAAAGGACTTATTGATAGTAAAGCATTATATGGAACCAAAAAGACTTATTGATAGTAAGGCATTATATGGAACCAAAGGACTTATTGATAGTAAAGCATTATATGGATCCAAAGACTTATTGATAGTAAAGCATTATATGGAACCAAAGGACTTATTGATAGTAAAGCATTATATGGAACCAAAGGACTTATTGATAGTAAAGCATTATATGGAACCAAAGGACTTATTGATAGTAAAGCATTATATGGAACCAAAGGAGTTATTGATAGTAAAGCATTATATGGAACCAAAAAGACTTATTGATAGTAAAGCATTATATGTATTGAAGTTAAGTAGAGTAGAAATTAAAATATGTTGTTCTTCTCTAAAATTTTAAAAATATTTTCTGCACAGAATTTCTTTGCGTAATGAATGTCTAACTGAGGCGGGAATGGGAGAGACAGTGAGAGAGACAGTGGGAGAGACAATGGGAGTGACAGTGGGAGGGACAGTGGGGAGAGACAGTGGGAGAGACAGTGAGAGAGACAGTGGGAGGGACAGTGGGAGAGACAGTGGGACAGACAGTGGGAGAGACAGTGGGAGAGACAGTGGGAGAGACAGTGGGAGAGACAGTGGGAGAGACAGTGGGAGAGACTTCGGGAGTGACAGTGGAAGGGACAGTGGGGAGAGACAGTGGTAGAGACTATGGGAGAGACAGTGGAAGAGACAGTGGGAGGGACAGTGGGAGGGACTGTGGGAGAGACAGTGGGAGGGACAGTGGGAGAGACAGTGGGAGAGACAGAGGGAGGGACAGTGGGTGAGACAATGGAAGAGACAGTGGGAGAGACAATGGGAGAGACAGTGTGAGAGACAGTGGGAGCGATAGACACAAAGATATATTTAGACAGATTGAAAACAGTCTCGGGGGTGGGGTTGGTAGAGATTACGTCTCAACTGCTGAAATCAAATAAGAAAACATTTTAACTGGTGTTTAACTGATTTTTAACATGTGTTTAACTGATGTTTAACTTGTGTTTAAAGTGTGTAAAAAAACTGGAACGTATTTATTACTTCAAGGTGTGTCTAAAAACAATCTGAATAATGTGGACAATTTTTTTTGAGGGACAGTTACAAAACAATGTCAAGGTCATGTCTATTTGAAGTCAGTTATCTCCACACTGAAAGTCAGATGTGTGTTATAGACAGTAGGGAGGTTTGAAGTCAGTTATCTATACAATGTAAGGCAGATGTGTGTTATAGACAGTAGGGAGGGCGATAGATCAATAACTCGAAATAATACATGATTGTGTTGCCTCACATTTGTGATATGTGATCATTCCACTTTGGCGTTTATGGCTCCCACTATTTTTGGCCAGAGGTTGTCAATATATCAGTGGAGCTGTTAGTCGTGACAGAGATGGTATTTGCATGTGTGGAGCGTTTAGGCGTGACGGAGGTTGCAAATACATGTGGGGATATGTGAGGTGTGACAGAGGTTGTCAATACATGTGTGGAACTGTGAGGCATGACAGAGTTTTTCAATACATGTGTGGAGATGTGAGGCTTGACAGAGGTTGTCCATACATGTGTGGAGATGTGAAATGTGACAGAGGTTGTCAATACATGTGTGGAGCCATTAGGCGTGACATAGGTTGTCATTACATGTGTGGAGCTGTGAGGAGTGACAGGTTTTCAATACATGTGTGGAGCTGTGAGATGTGACAGAGGTTGTCAATACATGTGTGGAGCCATTAGGCGTGACATAGGTTGTCATTACATGTGTGGAGCTGTGAGGAGTGACAGAGGTTGTCTATACATGTGTGGAGCTGTGAGGAGTGACAGAGGTTGTCTATACATGTGTGGAGCTGTGAGGTGTGACAGAGATTGTCAATACATGCGTGGAGCTGTGAGACGTGACTGAGGTTGTAACATGCATAATCCAATTACAAGTCCAATCATACCCAATCACATGCCCAATCACACCCAATCACATGCTCAATCACACCCAAACACATGCCCAATCACTTCCAATCACTGCCCGATCACACCCAATCACATGCCCAATCACACCCAATCACATGCCAAATCACACCCTATCACATACCCATTCACACCCAATCACATGCCCAATCACACCCAATCACATGCCCAATCACACCCAATCACCTGCCCATCACACCCAATCACAAGCCCAATCTCACCCAATCACAAGCCCAATCACACCCAATCAAAAGCCTAATCTCACCCAATCACATGCCCAATCACATCCTGCCCATCACACCCAATCACAAGCCCAATCTCACCCAATCACAAGCCCAATCACACCCAATCAAAAGCCTAATCTCACCCAATCACATGCCCAATCACATGCCCAATCACATGCCCAATCACATGCCCAATCACATGCCCAATCACATGCCCAATCACACCCAATCACAAGCCCAATCACACCCATCACACATACTGCAAATCGTACACCAAAATATCAACCAGACCAAATGAACCATTTAATGTCACCACGGTAGGAAACACAGATATTCAGTTTCTACTGTATTCGCCGTGTCTATACACAACCTTCTTTAAAATCAAGATGAACTAATTACCTTTGCATCCTTCCAAATTACCCCTTCTAATACCTGGATGATAGCCACGCGTTTATACAAAAACATGATTTCATAATTTATTTTTCTCCAAGTACTGAGGGATGAGAGCACTTACACCTGACTTTCGAACCGACCCTTCAGAGTCGTGACGTCAGAGCGGTGAGGTAATGATGACCCCAGTAGCTAGGAACTGGGCACGGTTGAGATAAGGTGTGTTGATACTGAAAGGTTAAACAGGTGCAGTGCGATGAGCGAGCCTGGCGCATGCGTAGTGGGGGTGTTAGCTCGTGCAGCAGACTGCGAAGACCTCCAGTTCAAATCGGTTCAGTGCCTCCGAGCCTGGGTGCCTTCCAATTAAATTTATGCAATGCAACGTCAGACGGAATTTTACAAGAAATAAAAATGTCGCGATGGTGAAAGTGTGGTTGGGGGTTGGCATGTGTGGGTGGGGTTGGCTTGTGCGGGCGGGGTTGGCATGTAAGGGTGGGGGGTGGCATGTGTGGGGGGGGGTTGGCATGTGTGGGGGGGGGTTGGTATGGGTGGGGGGGGGTTGGCATGGGTGGGTG
>CAXITT010000832.1:228737-252552 GCA_964033795.1 Lymnaea stagnalis | reverse complement strand
CGCTGTGCCGATCTGTGTGGGTGGGGGTTGGCATGTGTGGGGTTAGGTTGACATTCGCGGGATGGGGTTGGCATGTGTGGGTGGGGATTGGCATGTGTGGCTGGAAGTTGGCATGTGTGGATGGGGGTTGGCATGTGTGGGTCGAAGTTGGCATGTGTGGGTGAGGTTGGCATGTGAGGGTGGGGGTTGGCATGTGTGGGAGGGGGTTGGCATGTGTGGGTGGAATTTGGCATGTGTGGGTGGGGGTTGGCATGTGTGGGTGGCTTTGGCATGTGTGGTTGGGTTTGGAGTGTGAGTTGGATGTGTTTGAAATGATGTTATAAATACACACCTCTTCGTTGCCGATGCGGCGTGGCTAGAATTAGATTATAAATATATTACGTTGGTTGTCACATTATAAATATTGATGGATGTTGGGCGTGGCTGTCTATGTTTTCTGAATATGCGAACGGGCAGATAAAATTTATATTAGAACTCTTTAATCAATTAAAGTCTTTATTTTCCGGTGATAGTCTGACCATTTGGATGGATGTTGTAGTTGGCAATGATAGTCTGACCGTTTAAAAGGATGTTGTAGGATGAGAATGTTGAAGTTGGCAATGATAGTCTGACCATTTGAATTGATGTTGTTGTTGGAAGGGATAGTCTGACCGTTTGAATGGATGTTGTAGTTGGCAATGATAGTCTGACCATTTGAATTGATGTTGTAGTTGGAAGGGATCGTCTGACCGTTTGAATGGATGTTGTAGTTGGAAGGGATAGTCTGACCGTTTGAATGGATGTTGTAGTTGGCAATGATAGTCTTACCATTTGAATCGATGTTGTAGTTGGCAATGATTGTCTGACCATTTGAATTGATGTTGTAGTTGGAAGGGATCGTCTGACCGTTTGAATGGATGTTGTAGTTGGAAGGGATAGTCTGACCGTTTGAATGGATGTTGTAGTTGGAATGGATAGTCTGACCGTTTGAATGGATGTTGTAGTTGGAAGGGATAGTCTGACCGTTTGAATGGATGTTGTAGTTGGAAGGGATAGTCTGACCGTTTGAATGGATGTTGTAGTTGGCAATGATATTCTGACTATTTAAATTGATGTTGTAGTTGGAAGGGATAGTCTGACCATTTGAATTGATGTTGTAGTTGGAAGGGATAGACTGATCATTTGAATGGATGTTGTAGTTGGAAGGGATAGTCTGACCGTTTGAATGGATGTTGTTGTTGGAAGGGATAGTCTGACCGTTTGAATGGATGTTGTAGTTGGCAATGATAGTCTGACCATTTGAATGGATGTTGTAGTTGGCAATGATTGTCTGAACATTTGAATTGATGTTGTAGTTGGAAGGGATAGTCTGACCGTTTGAATGGATGTTGTAGTTGGCAACTGAGGTCATATACTTTTGATACAACTGGTCACACACTGAGGTCATATACTTTTGATACAACTGGTCACACACTGAGGTCATATACTATTGATACAACTGGTCACACACTGAGGTCATATACTATTGATACAACTGGTCACACACTGAGGTCATATACTTTTGATACAACTGGTCACACACTGAGGTCATATACTTTTGATACAACTTGTCACACACTGAGGTCATATACTTTTGATACAACTGGTCACACACTGAGGTCATATACTATTGATACAACTGGTCACACACTGAGGTCATATACTTTTGATACAACTGGTCACACACTGAGGTCATATACTTTTGATACAACTGGTCACACACTGAGGTCATATACTTTTGATACAACTGGTCACACACTGAGGTCATATACTTTTGATACAACTGGTCACACACTGAGGTCATATACTTTTGATACAACTGGTCACACTCTCGGTTGTTTTCTTTGAGTGTTGGCTATAACTAATGAAACAGCTGATCCATCATCATAGCGGCCAGTGACCTTTAGCATCAGAGATGAAAACTACCTCTAAAATCATAAAGTAGGCGACTAGTAACATCTTAGACGCAGGCGACATGTCATTGTAGTATCTTAAGGCAGGCGACTTGTAACATCATAGAAGCAGGCGATACATAACATCATAGAAGCAGAAGCCCTATAAAATTATAGAAGCAGGAGATACATAACATCATAGATGCAGAAGCCCTATAAAATCATAGAAGCAGGCGATACAGAACATCATAGATGCAGAAGCCCCATAAAATCATAGAAGCAGGCGATACATAACATCATAGATGCAGAAGCCCTATAAAATCATAGAAGCAGGCGATACTTAACATCATAGATGCAGAAGCCCTATAAAATCATAGAAGAAGGCGATACTTAACATCATAGATGCAGAAGCCCTATAAAATCATAGAAGCAAGCAACATATAACATCATAGATGTAGACAACCTATCACATCATAGATGCAGACGTCCTATAACATCATGGAAGAAGACGCCCTGTAACATCTTAGAAGAAGACGCCCTTTAACATCATAGGAGAAGACGCCCTTTAACATCATAGGAGAAGACGCCCTGTAACATCGTAGGAGAAGACGCCCTTTAACATCATAGGAGAAGACGCCCTGTAACATCATAGGAGAAGACGCCCTTTAACATCATAGGAGGAGACGCCCTGTAACATCATAGATGAAGACGCCCTTTAACATCATAGGAGAAGACCCCCTGTAACATCATAGGAGAAGACGCCCTTTAACATCATAGGAGGAGACGCCCTGTAACATCATAGATGAAGACGCCCTTTAACATCATAGGAGAAGACGCCCTGTAACATCATAGATGAAGACGCCCTTTAACATCATAGGAGAAGACGCCCTTTATCATCATAGGAGAAGACGCCCTGTAACATCATAGGAGAGGACGCCCTTTAATATCATAGGAGAAGACGCCATGTAACATCATAGATGAAGACGCCCTTTAACATTATAGGAGAAGACGCCCTGTAACATCATAGATGAAGACGCCCTTTAACATTATAGGAGAAGACGCCCTGTAACATCATAGAAGATGAAGACGCCCTGTAACATCATAGGAGAAGACGCCCTATAACATTATAGAAGTAGGCCCCCTCTAAGCTAATACTGTGATGATAGGAACTAAGGTAAAGACGAAATTTATATTTTTGCATTGCTAATGAATGTGTCTTTATGTTGTAGCTTAGTTTGATACCGACGGACTTAAAGGGGTCATGGAATCCATATATAAATATGGGTGCTTTAGACTGAGAACTGAATCTATGAATATCTGACTATTAATTTGATCGCTTCCAACAGTCATTTCTGAAGGTCTTATTTATTGTGTACACTCCCCATTAAATGCATTGAATAGTGTACATTTTATATTCTAAGAATTCCAAAGACATCAGACAAGTCTGCATAAGACATCGGACATAACTTTGTAAGAAGATCCAATAACAATGAACAGTGGCAAAATGACAATGAACAGTGGCAAAATGACAATGAACAGTGGCAAAATGCAATGAACAGTGGCAAAATGACAATGAACAGTGGCAAAATGACAATGAACAGTGTCAAAATGATAATGAACAGTGGCAAAATGACAATGAACAGTGGCAAAATGACAATGAACAGTGGCAAAATGACAATGAACAGTGGCAGAATGACAATAAACAGTGGCGCAGTGACAATAAACATTCATGTTAAGCGATGAAAAGATTATGAACAAAACAAAACACAAATAATTGACACTAGTTAAAGCCCCCGCCATACATCGATGACAGCATAGCGTAAACTGCCTAAAACATGAACTCAAGTTAAGGACATTTGAGAATCCACATTTTTTTGCTACACCCTCCCCCCTCCTCCCCCCCCTCCCCCCCCCCTCCCCCCCCCCCCCCCCCCCCGCCCCCCCCCCCCCCCCCCCCCCCCCCCCCCCCCCCCCCCTTCCACATTTTTTTGCTACACCCTCCCCCCTACTGCCCCCCTCCCACCCCTCCTGCCCCCCTCCCCCCCTCCTGCCCCCCTCCCCCCCCCGAAAGCTACGTCACTTCACACGTTTTATTTCACGCCAATGAACAATATAAAATATTGTGATGACCCAAACCACCTTTTAAACCGAATATTTATTACACCATGTTTAAATTGGGACGATTTCATTTGCCGAAGACAAAAGAAAATATTACGCACCAAACGCAGTTGCGTTATTAAAAACAAAAAAATCATACAGTTATCGAGAATAGTAATTTGCGCGCTTTCCGGAAATGGAAGCAGCCACACCAATTTCATGATATATTTAAGAAATGCTGAAATTTACAAACGAGAATAACACACGTATCACCCTACATGGTACAACATAAACATTCATCACCCTGCATGGTACAAATAAAACAATAATCACGTTAAATGGCTCAAATAAAACAATAATCACGCTAAATGGCTCAAATAAAACAATAATCACGCTAAATGGTACAAATAAAACATTAATCACGCTAAATGGCTCAAATAAAACATTAATCACGCTAAATGGTACAAATAAAACATTAATCACGCTAAATGGTACAAATAAAACATTAATCACGCTAAATGGCTCAAATAAAACATTAATCACGCTAAATGGCTCAAATAAAACATTAATCACGCTAAATGGTACAAATAAAACAATAATCACGCTAAATGGTACAAATAAAACATTAATTACGCTAAATGGCTCAAATAAAACCTTAATCACGCTAAATGGTACAAATAAAACATTAATCACGCTAAATGGTACAAATAAAACAATAATCACGTTAAATGGTACAAATAAAACATTAATCACGCTAAATGGCTCAAATAAAACATTAATCACGCTAAATGGCACAAATAAAACATTAATCACGCTACATGGTACAAATAAAACATTAATCACGCTAAATGGTACAAAAAAAACAATAATCACGCTAAATGGCTCAAATAAAACATTAATCACCCTACATGGTACAAATAAAACATTAATCACGCTAAATGGCACAAATAAAACATTAATCACGCTAAATGGTACAAATAAAACATTAATCACGCTAAATGGTACAAATAAAACATTATTCACGCTAAATGGCACAAATAAAACATTAATCACGCTAAATGGTACAAACAAAACATTAATCACGCTAAATGGTACAAATAAAACATTAATCACGCTAAACAGCTCAAAAAAACATTAATCACGCTAAATGGCACAAATAAAACATTAATCACGCTAAATGGAACAAATAAAATATTAATCACGCTAAATGGTACAAATAAAACATTAATCACGCTAAATGGCTCAAATAAAACATTAATCACGCTAAATGGCACAAATAAAACATTAATCACGCTAATTGGTACCAAAAAAAACATTAGTCATTCTAAATGGTACAAATAAAGTTGTCAGTCAGGAGCTGAGTCTAAAATTCGTTTCTAAATTTTATGGTTTAAATTTGTAGTCACGTCCACCATTTCTTTGCTTGGACTAATCCCTTTATATTTGCAGTTTGATTGATTGATTAATTGATTGATTGATTTGATATTTCTATCGCGCCGGTATCCATGCCATTGTAACATGCTCACTGCGCTCTGGTCCTCCGAAATCTATTTAAACAAAAAACGTTTTAATTGTTTCTTGAATGATTTTTTATCATTTACGATTCCCCTCAAAGATTGAGGCAAACTGTTCCATAATTTGGGAGCTATCGCTTCAAAAGAGCGCACTCCGTATGACGTTTTTCTGTGTTTATCCACATTAGGAACACTCAGCAAGTACAGTGTTGAATACCGCAGGCTCTTCACGGATAAATGTTTATAAATCAGTTCCTAGAGATATTCCGGTGCTGAGCCATCTCTGCAGCTGTACGCCAGGGAAAGAATTTTGTAGTTAATGCGCTCACTCACGGGAACCCAATGTAGATCTCGTAGAACTGGGGTGATGTGGTCAGATGATTTTTTCATCCACGATACAATGCGTGCTGCATTATTTTGTATCTTTTGGAGTCTCTGAATTTGGTTCTGAGGTAAACCAAACAAACAACTATTACAGTAATCTAATCTTGATCGGATTAGAGTTACTGCTACAGCATTGGCTGTTCTCCTATTGAGTTGAGGACGCAGCTGACCTAGGGCACGCAGATGACAGAAGCAAGCCTCGACAACAGAACTGATTTGGGGAATCATAATAAGTTTACTGTCAATATAAAATCATGGTCTCTGACAGTCGAGGACAATATGATCTCTGATTCACCAACTTTCATTGATGCAATGGTAACTTTCCGAAGATTGGCGTCTGAACCACAAATAAATGCCTCAGTCTAATCATCATTTTATTTTAGTCTGATTGATGACATCCAATCTTTCAAAGCAAGACAGCAGTCCTCGACAGCCCGAGCAGCACTAACACACTCCAAGGGATCATGGCGGAAACACTTGAATAGTTCTTTGTCATCTGCAAATATTTTGCGGAAAATACCATGACTTTCAATAATTTTGCCGAGCTGGCTAGTGTACATGGAGAACACATGAAGTGCAGTTCCAGTAATGCCGGCCACAGTTAAGTCCCATATTTCTTTGCTTGAACTGATCCCTTTATATTGGCAGTCACGTCCACCATTTCTTTGCTTGAACTGATCCCTTTATATTGGCAGTCAAGTCCACCATTTCTTTGCTTGAACTGATCCCTTTATAGTGGCAGTCAAGTCCACCATTTTTTTGCTTGAACTGATCCCTTTATACTGGCAGTCAAGTCCACCATTTCTTTGCTTGAACTGATCCCATTATATTGGCAGTCAAGTCCACCATTTCTTTGCTTGAACTGATCCCTTTATATTGGCAGTCAAGTCCACCATTTCTGTGCTTGAACATGATCCCTTTATATTGGCAGTCAAGTCCACCATTTCTTTGCTTGAACTGATCCCTTCACCTGTCGTGACCCTTCTTTCTTTTATAAAACGTAGTTAAAATATTTTAGATGAGGAAGAGGGGTCCGTTGTAAAGTTTGGGGGAGGAGGGGGGGGAGGTAACTCAATTTTAAAACTTTATAGAAAAATGAAAACAAAGAAAATTTTGATGAGATAAGCCCAGTCTTGGCGCGGTTACCAACACAGACAATATTACCGTCATTGAGGTTAACAAGCTAACTCCCGCAAGGCGTAAATATTCATTAGGCTCTCCGAGCAGACGATGATGACACTAATCAATTGGGAACGCAAAGCTATCCTCTGCAGACACAACAGATTCATTTTGAGGAACTGTTGGCTGACAAGGCCATTACCATCATAGTGACATTATGATCTTACCTACGTCAGAGTGAATGGGGCTGACAAGGTCATTACTCACTGTCATTGCACTATGATCTTACCTACGTCAGAGTGAATGGGGCTGACAAGGTCATTACTCACTGTCATTGCATTATGATCTTACCTACGTCAGAGTGAATGGGGCTGACAAGGTCATTACTCACTGTCATTGCATTATGATCTTACCTACGCCAGTGTGATTACACTACGATCTACATACGCCTGGTTGAATGGGACTGCCAAGGTCATTACCCACTGTAAGTACCCTGTAATCTTAACTCCGCCTGGGCGAATGGGGTGACTAGGTCACTACCCACTGTCGTTACATTATGATATACCTTACACCTGGCTGAATGGGGCTGACTGGAAGCGAATATACCTTAAATGTGAACACCTATAGATTAATGAGTTAATCTATTGGTGAGATTTGTTGTTTGATGATTTTTGCCTCTAATGTGAAATGAATTCATTAATGATGTGCTTTTCTTTAAATAAGGGCATTTTCTTTAATTTTCGATTTTTACTACAAGTATATTTTATCGATCCATATCAATCATCTGTATAGTATATGTTTATTATATGTTTTGCATGTCGAATTTCTATCATATGTTCATCACACGTCGAAAATCTGTTTATCATATATCTAATATATGCTTATCATATGTCCATCACTGTTTATAATACGTGTATCATAACACTATTATCATATGTTTCTAAAATGTTTATGGTATGATTATCAATTAATAGGCAAACATCATGAAGATAAATTGATCCCAATACAACATTTAATGAAAAGGAGACATTTGAATTTTTATCTCGCTAAAGTGGTCCGACTCCCCCAGTTTTGTGTACGCAGGGTTCACTTTTAAGTAAAGACTCAAAGAGGACACACAAATAAAGCCGTAAATTCTATTGTTTTCATTATTTTTTGATCGACTCTAACAGGAACTTTACCAATATAGTACTACACAAAGTCAAGCTTTGACATCCAGTACACAAAGTCCAGCATTGTTGTCCAGTACATAAAGTCAAGCATTGTTATCCAGTACATAAAGTCAAGCATTGTTGTCCAGTACATAAAGTCAAGCATTGTTATCCAGTACATAAAGTCAAGCATTGTTATCCAGTACATAAAGTCCAGCATTGTTATCCAGTACATAAAGTCCAGCATTGTTATTCAGTACATAAAGTCAAGCATTGTTATCCAGTACATAAAGTCAAGCATTTTTATCCAGTACATAAAGTCAAGCATTGTTATCCAGTACATAAAGTCAAGCGTTGTTATCCAGTAAACGTTCCTCTACTCGTTGTTGAAACAAATCCATATCGATTAGTTAAATAAGTTTCAACCAAGATTTGCGCGTTAAAAAAAAGCGTTGCTTAAAAAATCCTCAGTTCACCAAAAAAAAATAACCCTCAATTCCCCGAATCAACCACTTAAATTCTCGAAATCAAATTAAATCACCGAATTAACCCTAATGTTCCCAAATTAACTAGTAAATTAACACATAAACTAACCATCAAATACCTAATTAACGGTCAACTTTCAAAATTAAACGCCAAATTGACTCAACACTCCCTAAATTAAGCCTAAAAAAAATAATTAAAATCCAATAGTTTTCCCCTCAAATTAACCGTCAACCCACAAATTAACCCGAAATTTAACCCTCAACACCCCGAATGAATACTCAACTCGCCGAAATGACCTCAAGTTAACCCTCAACTCTCTGAAGTGACCCTCAAATTAACCCTCAACTAACCGAAAGAACCCTCAATTCCATGAAGTGACCCTCAAATTAACCCTCAACTCTCCAAAAGAACCCTCAACTCCAGGAAGTGACCCTCAAATTAACCCTCAACTCTTTGAAAGAACCCTCAACTCCCCGAAGTGACCCTCAAATTAACACTCAACTCCCAGAAAGAACCATCAACTCCCCGAAGTGACCCTCAAATTAACCCTCAACTCCCTGAAGTGACCCTCAAATTAACCCTCAACTAATCGAAAGAACCATCAACTCCCCGAAGTGACCCTCAAATTAACCCTGAACTCCCCGAAGTGACCCTTAAATTAACCCTCAACTCTCCGAAAGAACCCTCAACTCCCCGAAGTGACCCTCAAATTAACCCTCAACTCCCGGAAGTGACCCTCAAATTAACCCTCAACTCCCGGAAGTGACCCTCAAATTAACCCTCAACTCCCCGAAATGCCCGTACTGTGTTTTAGTGTTACCACAAGAAGTAAAGGCAATAATTGAAACAGACATCAGGCAAGTGACGTGTAACGTTATCCCATTGTATCTGAGGGATCTGACAGGGGGAGAGAATTGACGTCAGCCAACGACGAGGGCAGGGGTTCTTAACTTTTCTGTTGCATCGTAAACCTCTCCAAAGCAATCTTGAGACCCCCACTTCGATTTCAAAACAAATTTTATCGCAATTCTTATGCTCATAATTTATTTAAAAAAAAAAAAAACCAAAAAAAAACAACCAAACATGATTGTTCTTTGTCTTCCCACACTCTGCTTCACAGCTTTCCGTGGCTCAAGGGTCTTTCGATCACACATGTTTAAGAAGCTCTGGATTATTTAGTCTTTGTCAATAGACTTATACAATGTCTGAGGACCCTTGTGTGGATAGTGATTATAAAACATGGCGCTAACATGGAGCTTACACCGAGCTAACATGGAGCTTACACCGAGCTAACATGGAGCTTACACCGAGCTAACATGGAGCTTACACCGAGCTAACATGGAGCTTACACCGAGCTAACATGGAGCTTACACCGAGCTAACATGGAGCGTACACCGAGCTAACATGGAGCGTACACCGAGCTAACATGGAGCGTACACCGAGCTAACATGGAGCGTACACCGAGCTAACATGGAGCGTACACCGAGCTAACATGGAGCGTACACCGAGCTAACATGGAGCGTACACCGAGCTAACATGGAGCGTACACCGAGCTAACATGGAGCGTACACCGAGCTAACATGGAGCGTACACCGAGCTAACATGGAGCGTACACCGAGCTAACATGGAGCGTACACCGAGCTAACATGGAGCGTACACCGAGCTAACATGGAGCGTACACCGAGCTAACATGGAGCGTACACCGAGCTAACATGGAGAGTACACCGAGCTAACATGGAGCGTACACCGAGCTAACATGGAGCGTACACCGAGCTAACATGGAGCGTACACCGAGCTAACATGGAGGAAGATGTGTAGCTAATATGGACTTAAGCGTGCTAAACTGGAGCTAAGATGGAGCTAAAATTTTATCTGACAAGCTCACATATCTAACATTGATCTAACACATGCTCACGTGGAGCAAACATGGAGCTAACACCGTGTCAACATGGAGCTAACATGGAGTCAACTTTTTAGCACATATGGGGCTAACATGGATCTAACACAGAGCCAAAATGTAGCACATATGGAGCTGACATGGAGCTAGCACGGAACCAACATGTAGCACATATGGAGCTAGCATGGATCGAACACAGAGCCAACATGTAGCACATATGGAGCTAGCATGGAGAAAATCTGTTTTTCAAAAACCCCACTCCCAAATATAAAAATAACTTATTTTGGACTTATTTAGATCATTTTTTGAAAATTTATTTGTATGGACCAGCATTTGCATGAGGCTTTCTGGGAATTGTTTAGCTGAGTGGTTCTCAACCTTCCTAGTGCCGGGACCCTTTAATACAGTTTCTCGCCTCGTGGCGACCTCCAGCCACACAATTATTTTCATTGCTACTTCATAGCTGTAAGGATATATGTTTTCAGATGGATTTAGGCGACCACTGGAAAAGAGTCCCGCGACCCCCAAAGGGGGTTGAGAACCGCTGGTTTAGCTCATGAGCAACGTGGATAGTGAAATCAAGGTCACGGTCCTATGTACCTTACGATCATACAAAAATACACCCATATGAACATAATGCTCATGCATCATGCACAGAATTCTCCTACAAACATACACTACGCATGTACCAGATCGCTGGTGCAAATATATACCCCACATGTTTCACCTGCTGGTACAAATATACACCCCCACGTGTACCAACGGCTTGTACCAACATAAACCCACATGTGCCAAACGTTGGTACAAAACATACACCCACGTGTACCAACTGCTGGTACAAACCTACACACTGCATGTACCAAATTCTGGTACAAATATACACCAAGCATGTACAAAATCCTGGTTACAAATATAAACCCTGCATGCCCCCAACTGCCAATCATGACGAGCATGTTAAAAAGATGCCACTTGTAGTTTCCCGTCTCAAGCCCCCCGAAAAGCCCCCAGAACTGATAGAGCTAATCAAGGCGCTGCTTTATTTTAAGAATGTTGAGAGAATTCCAGCATCACGGAGTGCAACGAGTCAAAGACATTCTGGCTTTCTTTTCAAAAGAGATGCCGAAGAAAAACAAAACAAAAAAAGTAAAGCAGGACTGGTGTCCCTAATGGATACGAAACTAATTTTTTTTTTTACATGGTTAAAGCAGCTACGAATGCAACATTTAAAGAAGTGAAGTGTAGAATGTTATATTTATAGAAGTGAAGTTTAGAAGAGTTTAGAAGAAGCAAGAAGAGTAACGCTGTTGTGTAATTAAAAAAAAACACAACAACATCTTAACAAACCATGAAATGGAAATGAATCACAATTAAGTTTCACTTTACTTTGAGGGCAGAGTAAGTACCATTTTGAGGGCACAGTAGTTTCACTTTACTTTGAGGGCAGAGTAAGTACCATTTTGAGGGCACAGTAGTTTCACTTTACTTTGAGGGCAGAGTAAGTCTCAATTTGAGGGCAGAGTAAGTCTCACTATGAGGGCAGAGTAATTCTCACTTTGAGGGCATAGTAAGTCTCACTTTGAGATCAGAGTAAGTCTAACTTTACTTTGAGGGCAGAGTAAGTCTCAGTTTATTTTGAGGAGAAAGTAAGTCTCACTTTACTTTAAGGATAGAGTAAGTCTCACTTTTCTTTTAGAGCAGAGCAAGTCTCACTTTGAGGGCAGAGTAAGTCTCACTTTGAGAGCAGAGTAAGTCTAACTTTACTTTGAGGGCAGAGTAAGTCTCAGTTTATTTTGAGGAGAAAGTAAGTCTCACTTTACTTTAAGGATAGAGTAAGTCTCACTTTTCTTTTAGAGCAGAGCAAGTCTCACTTTGAGGGCAGAGTAAGTCTGACTTTGAGAGCAGAGTAAGTCTCACTTTACTTGGAGTACAGAGTAAGTCTCACTTTACTTTGAAATCAGAGTAAGTCTAACTTACTTTGAGAGAAAAGTAAGTCTCACTTTGAGGGCAGAGTAAGTCTCACTTTACTTTGAGGACAGAGTAGGTATCACTTTACTTTTAGAGCAGAGTAATTCTCACTTTGAGTGCCGAGTAAGTCACTTTTTACTTTGAGGGCAGAGTAAGTCTCACTTTAAGGTCAGAGTAAGTCTTACTTTGCGCGCATAGTAAACCTCACTTTACTTTGAAAGTAGAGTTAGTCTCACATTACTTTGAGAGAAAAGTATGTCTTACTTTACTTTGATGAGAGAGTAAGTCTCACATTACATTGATAGCAGAACAGGTATCTCTTTACTTTGAGTGCAGAGTAAGTCTTACTTTACTTTGAGTGTATAGTAAGTCTCACTTTACCTTGAGAGCAGAGTAAGTGTCACTTTACTTTACTTTAAGAGCAGAGTAAGTCTCACTTTACTTTATGAGCAGAGTAAGTTTAATTTAAATTTACTTTGAGAGCAGAGTACGTATATATGAGAGCAATTAAGTCTTACTTTTCTTTGCATTAACATTGAAATATGATATCCTTGGATAACTACTCTTTAGTATGACAGTTACACTACATAGAGCAGCTCCAAGGAGTTGAGCTTTTACTTCAGACTGATCCAACTCTAACTCTGTGCAATGAAAGAACTGTAACACTGAACGTGTTAGCCGTCAATGAAACCTTTCAACACGTTTCTTTCAATCTCTAATTCTGACCTCTGACCCACAAGATCGGCCCAGTTTTTACAACGATCTTGAAGCAATTAACTCTGAAGTTGACATCCATTTAAGTTGACCTTTATCAGCACTTGTTTCTGATGGGGAGCTCAGTAAGCCCAGTTCTCCCCTCTTTTTCACCTTTCCTTTGCGCCCAACTCACCTTTCAAATCTCACCTTCTGGGTCTAATCACCTTCCCATTACCTTTCACCTATTCCAGGCCCATCCTGAAAATATCTGACTGGGTTTACGTCAAATCCTTAATGCGTATTTTTCCTATCGACTCACATATAAGCCTCTTTTTCTTCCTACTACAAGCCAACTTGGGTTCCACCTATGACTTAAATACAAGACCTGTCAGCTCAAAGTTGTTGGAAATAAACTGTTTTGTCTGATAGCCAGACATTCATAACGCCATATAACGAATGCCTTTGTCTGATAGCCAGACATTCATAACGCCATATAACGAATGCCTTTGTCTGATAGCCAGACATTCATAACGCCATGTAACGAATGCCTTTGTCTGATAGCCAGACATTCATAACGCCATATAACGAATGCCTTTGTCTGATAGCCAGACATTCATAACGCCATATAACGAATGCCTTTGTCTGATAGCCAGACATTCATAACGCCATATAACGAATGCCTTTGTCTGATAGCCAGACATTCATAACGCCATATAACGAATGCCTTTGTCTGATAGCCAGACATTCATAACGCCATATAACGAATGCCTTTGTCTGATAGCCAGACATTCATAACGCCATATAACGAATGCCTTTGTCTGATAGCCAGACATTCATAACGCCATATAACGAATGCCTTTGTCTGATAGCCAGACATTCATAACGCCATATAACAAATGCCTTTGAAGCATGAAATACATCTATAGAATCCACTCGACATTCAAGGAAATTAAATACATTTTTATTCATTTACTAAGTAAAAACTAGAATTCGGTATGTATTAATTGTGCATTAAATAATTATTCATATTATTATATTAAAATTAATTTGCTACAGCCCCCCCCCCTTTTCCCCGCAAATAACGCTAATCCACCAATTTATAGAGTTCAAAAAAAATTTTGATACAATTACGAGAAGGCGTCAAGCAAATAAACATTTTGACATCTAAGCAAAATGAGTTTGTTTCTGTCAGAAGTACTCAGTACTCAGTACAAAAAAATTAAGTGCAGCTTTTAGCAACATCAATTATTTAAATTTAACTCATTTCTGGTAATACATGTCATTTTAAGTTTTATTTCAAAGCCACAACAAATAAGTTTGCCCTGAAACGTTATCAAATGTAGATCATAGTAGAAGAAGGGGATATGTTTTGAAATTGAGACAGGTTGCCCAGCTCCAAAAAAGTTAAGTTAAGAACTACTGTTTAGATGTAGCAGCAAGACAGCTGTAACAGCATCAGATTTGGCAGACTACAATATATATATTTAAAAAAATAGTTACAGCATGCATAAATATACATGTCTCAAACAAGTCAACAGAAGTGTTTATGTCACAATACCTGCCCAAAGTTATAAACAGAAATGTAGATTAACACATTAGAAGTCCCACATCAGTGTTTGTGTGTTAATATGTTGTGTTTAGACAGCCATGTATTTAAGAATGTCAAAGTGGTTTGTGTGTTAAAAATGTTGTGTTAAGACAATCATGTAGGTAAGAAATGTTAAAGTATTGGTCTCAAAAACAAAGGAAATGGTTGGTGATTTCAGGAGGGGGGGGGGGAACACCAGATTACAGATCTCAACAAAAAATCAACGTGTAGAGAATGTGGAGGCACATAAGTACTTAGGTGTTAATATGAATAAAAAGCCAACATGGCATGAGCACGGCCAAAGATCAAAGACTTCTTTCTCAAAAAAAAAAATTACAATTTAGGCGTAAAAAAAAAACAACAAGTCGTTAACTCATTCTTCAGTGCAACAATTGGAAGCATACTTAGTTTAAGTGTTACCTGCTGGTGTGGGAAGTTATCGTCTAATATTAAACACCGAATAACCAGACTCATCAAGTAAGCAAGGAACATAACGCAAACTAAACGTCATTCACTTGAAGAACTATTTGAAGAAAGATGTTATTGTAAAAATAAACACATTTGGATGATACATCCCACCCTCTTCATCACAGATAATTAGAATTGGCCCGTTCGGGACGAATTCTTTCACTCAGGGCGAGAACTGAAAGATACAAAAATTCTTTTGTTCCATAATCAGTACGAATTTACCAGCGTGCTCCACATGATGTCACAAATCTTAATGAGAACTAATAAGTCCCTGATATGGCTAAGAGAATTCACTGACTGAATAGTGAAATAACATAATGTAGATGTTTTGTGTTCAAATTGATTTATTTATATGCGCAAAATGTGTAATGCCATCAAAAAGCATTTCCATTCGTTTGGATCAATCAAAGAATATAATCTGGCATGTTGTGCTAAGACAATCATGTATGTAAGAATATCAAAGTTTTTTGTCTTTTAATATGTTGTGTTTAGAGAAGCCTGCATATAAGAATTTCAAAGAGTTCAATTTCTAGCCACAAGATTCAGAATAAACTATACAAGCATAATTTGTTTACAAATCTCTGTACAACAAAATAGCAAAATCCCCACCCCCTTATAAATAGCAAACATTTGTGAAGTTCCCTCCCTTTAAGCTATGTGAAATAAAAGCAATGTGTCAAGCGTGTCAGCTTAAAATAGATTCTATTTCCAAAGATTCCCCTTTGAACTAGAAATAGAATGCTATTCATGAAAACACATGAATTCTGCCAGACTGTCATATAAAATCATTTACAGAATCGTCTCAACCTTTTCGACTTTTGTTGGAATTACTTTTTTTTTTTTTTCAATCATAAATTTTAATAACTGTAATTAATGTCTCTAATATTTTGATAAGAGGATTAAATATGGTCGAGAAAGGGAGGGGTGGATGGGGAGGGAGGAATGGGGGAGGGGAGATCAAAGAAAAACAACAAATTCCCGGGAATAACGTTCCAGATGGACCTCAGAAAAAATTAAAAGTGCGGGTGCACCTTTACGCTGTGGGCTACGCACGTGCGGCTTAGTGAGGTGTTGGTGCACCCACTGGTACACCCACTGGTACACCCACACACTCTTTGGCCGTTGTTAAACTTAACGTTTGGAAAACCAGCGGTTTAACGCAAAGTCTTAAGAAATTAACATTACTAAACACGGAGATCTAAGTTATTATAGACATGTGTTTAAGTTACGCTCAAAATTCAAAAAAAATTGTTTAGAGTAAGAATGCAGACGTATGACTGGTTGTAAACCAATGGATATTTATTCGCGATTGTAGTTTTTGGCGCAGCCTTATTATTCACAGGTACACACCAGGTGTCATGCAGCCTTATGATTCAGAAGTACACGTTTATCATTCAGAAGTACACACTTATTTTTTCAGGAGTGCACACTTATTATTCAGAAGTTACACACTTTTTATTTAGAAGTACGCCCTTATCATTCAGAAGTACACACCAGATGTCGTGCTTTGTTAGTGCTCTTTCTTTATTGGCTATCCTCTATGACGTAAAGCTCAGTGTGACAATGTTTGTTTGTTTGTTTGTTTTGTTTGTTAATGGGTCGATTAACTAAAAGCAAAAAAAAAACAAACACTGGATCACAACCCATTTTGACATGACCTTTGATCCTGACCTTCAGATGGCCCTGACTATCAGATGCCCTGACCTTCAGATTACCCTGACCTCCAGGTGGTCCAAACCTTCAGGTGGCACTGACCCCTCAGGTGGTTAACGGAATATTTGGTCATAATTCTCTAATCCTCAAAGCTTCACTTTACATCTATTTAGTGAAGATTTTCGATGCGCTACCCGTTGGTGCATGCATTTTAAATAAGAGTTTTATTTTACGTTCGCAGAATCAGCGTGCAGTAAGACAATTAAATTCTATTAGAACGATCACATCCTGGGGGTTCTCTGATTATTTTTGATTACGAACTTCATAGAGTAGATGAGTGTGGGGAAGGGAGAATCGCAAGTATATTATTTAGCTTCCAATCAGCTTTTAGTAAAACTATGTCACTGATGGGTGGGTACATGTTATAATTATGACAACATCTCGACGGCAAATTTGCTTCTCACAGAATAAACCCAGTCAATAGTAGATGTCTCTTTCTTTTCTTTTTTTTATTATAAATTTAAAAAAAAAAAAAAAAAAAAAAAAAAAAAAAAAAAAAAAAAAAGTTTATGTCTATATCTTTTACTGACGTCAGCTAATGGCACGGTTTGTGGCAGGTAAGCTAATGGCACGGTTGTATGTCAGTTCAGAACAAACTACAAGGTAAACTGTTGATCTAGACTAAACTTGGTAAACATGCCTTTAATAATCTCTTTTAAAATATTGTTGGATCTCAAAGTAAAGATATCCACATCTTTATGGAGGTCACAAGAAAACTCTAACCCTTTTGCGCTTTTCAACAGATTTTGAAGGAAAATATTTTAACATAAAGTTTATTTTCCAGCCAATGAAAATATCGTCATATTAATACTTTTAAAATAAACTTCAGTGCACAGCGAAGCCAATTTTTTTTTAGCATTCTATTTCTTACTTTTGAATCTTAATTTGGTACCAGGACAAATGGAAAACCTGGAAGGGGGGGATCTTTACTCCCCTCTCCCATCTAACTCATCTAGTTGGAAGCAACTGTGTTCAGTAAGCAAGGTCAGTACGGTAGGTAATGAGAGTGTAGGGATTCAAGGGAAACAGTGGGAAAACCCAAAACTTTGGAACTGTGTAACACCTTATATTTGATCACTTGTAATAACCTAATATTTAATCACTTGTAAGACCTAATATTTGATCACATGGAATAAGTTAATATTTAATCACTCGTAAAACCTAATATTTGATCACTTGTAAGACCTAATGTTAGATCACTTGTAATAACCTCATATTTGATCACTTTTAAGACCTAATATTTAATCACTTGTAATAACTTAATATTTAATCACTTGTAAGACCTAATATTTGATCACTTGTAAGACCTAATATTTGATCACTTGTAAGACCTAATATTTGATCACTTGTTAGACGTAATATTTGATCATTTGTAAGACCTAATATTTGATCATTTGTAAGACCTAATATTTGATCACTTGTAAGACCTAATATTTGATCACTTGTAAGACCTAATATTTGATCACTAGTAAGACCTAATACTAGATCACTTGTAAGACATTGAAGGGTTCAAGGAAAAAACCAGTGGTGTTACCTTTTATAAAATTTTCAATTGATCTCCCCTGTTGCTAGATGCCATTCAAGAGAATAACAAGGCACATAGGCCCAACTGAACAAAGCAGCGCGGTCAACAAATTAACATTATCCCATCTTGACACTTTTATACTGGCATGAGAAATGTTCAAACTTTATGCTCAATTTTTCCTTATGTCCTAATACTTGATCACCTGCAATACATAATATTTGATCACATGAAACACCTTATATTTGATCACTTGTAAGACCTTATATTTGATCACTTGTAAGACCTTATATTTGATCACTTGTAAGACCTTATATTTGATCACTTGTAAGATCTTATATTTGATCACTTGTAAGACCTTATATTTGATCACTTGTAAGACCTTATATTTGATCACTTGTAAGACCTTATATTTGATCACTTGTAAGGACTTATATTTGATCACTTGTAAGACCTTATATTTGATCACTTGTAAGACCTTATATTTGATCACTTATAAGACGTTATATTTGATCCCTAGTAAGACCTTATAATTGATCACTTTCAAATCCTGTCCAAAGGAAAGTCTACGAGAGTGTGTCTCTCTCGTTCGTTTCAATGTTAAAGTGCATCTTGATTATTTTTTCAAAAGAAACAAATTAAATGTGATCAAACGAAACAAACAGAAGGCGTGGCTGGTTAATGAACTTGAACCAATCAAGAGGGAGAGACGCGTCACGTGACCATATCCAAAAAGATATGGCTTGTGTGTACACATGTTGACGTACACTCAGTTACGACCCGTGAACCCGCTCCCTGGGCCTTCAATATTAACTGTTTGTCCAAACAGGAGCAGCAAACACACACACAAAAAAAAAACTGTCTAGAAAGAAGAACATTACCTGCAGTTGATTAATCCACCTGTGGGTTCACACCAAGTCATCAATACGTTGAGAAACCTGCAGAGACACAAATGAGTTCCTCAGCTCAGGAAAAAACAATATAAATCTATTTGGGTTTATTTAAGATTGGACGTCGACTTGTGAATGGTAAAGGATGTAAGGATAGTGAATGGTAATGGAAGTAGGACAGTGTATGGTAATGGAAGTAGGCTAGTGAATGGTAATGGAAGTAGGCTAGTGAATGGAAATGGAAGAAGGCTAGTGAATGGTAATGGAAGTAGTATAGTGAATGGTAATGGAAGTAGGATAGTGAATGGTAATGGAAGTAGGATAGTGAATGGTAATGGAAGTAGGATTATGAATGGTAATGGAAGTAAAATAGTGAATGGTAATGGAAGTAGGATAGTGAATGGTAATGGAAGTAGTATAGTGAATGGTAATGGAAGTAGTATTGTGAATGGTAATGGAAGTAGGATAGTGAATGGTAATGGAAGTAGGATAGTGAATGGTAATGGAAGTAGGATAGTGAATCGTAATGGAAGTAGGAGAGTGAATGGTAATGGAAGTAGGATAGTGAATGGTAATGGAAGTAGGATTATGAATGGTAATGGAAGTAGGATAGTGAATGGTAATGGAAGTAGGATTATGAATGGTAATGGAAGTAGGATAGTGAATGGTAATGGAAGTAGGATAGTGAATGGTAATGGAAGTAGTATAGTGAATGGTAATGGAAGTAGTATAGTGAATGGTAATGGAAGTAGGATAGTAAATGGTAATGGAAGTAGTATAGTGAATGGTAATGGAAGTAGTATAGTGAATGGGAATGGAAGTAGGATAGTGAATGGAAATGGAAGAAGACTAGTGAATGGTAATGGAAGTAGTGTAGTGAATGGTAACGGAAGTAGGATAGTGAATGGTAATGGAAGTAGGATAGTGAATGGTAATGGAAGTAGGATTATGAATGGTAATGGAAGTAGGATAGTGAATGGTAATGGAAGTAGGATAGTGAATGGTAATGGAAGTAGGATTATGAATGGTAATGGAAGTAGGATAGTGAATGGTAATGGAAGTAGGATTATGAATGGTAATGGAAGTAGGATAGTGAGTTAATGGAAGTAGGATAGTGAATGGTAATGGAAGTAGTATAGTGAATGGTAATGGAAGTAGTATAGTGAATGGTAATGGAAGTAGGATAGTGAATGGTAATAGAAGTAGGATAGTGAATGGTAATGGAAGTAGGAGAGTGAATGGTAATGGAATTAGTATAGTGAATGGTAATGGAAGTAAGATAGTGAATGGTAATGGAAGTAAGATAGTGAATGGTAATGGAAGTAATATAGTGAATGATAATGGAAGTAGGATAGTGAATGGTAATGGAAGTAGGATATTGAATGGTAATGGAAGTACGATAGTGAATGGTAATGGAAGTAGGATAGTGAATGGTAATGGAAGTAGGATAGTGAATGGTAATGGAAGTAGGATAGTGAATGGTAATGGAAGTAGTATAGTGAATGGTAATGGAAGTAGGATAATGAATGGTAATGGAAGTAGTATAGTGAATGGTAATGGAAGTAGGATAGTGAATGGTAATGGAAGTAGGATAGTGAATGGTAATGGAAGTAGGATAGTGAATGGTAATGGAAGTAGGATAGTGAATGGTAATGGAAGTAGGATTATGAATGGTAATGGAAGTAGGATAGTGAATGGTAATGGAAGTAGGATAGTGAATGGTAATGGAAGCAGGATAGTGAATGGAAATGGAAGTAGGATAGTGATTGGTAATGGAAATAGTATAGTGAATGGTAATGGAAGTAGGATAGTGATTGGTAATGAAAGTAGTATAGTGAATGGTAATGGAAGTAGTATAGTGAATGGTAATGGAAGTAGTATAGTGAATGGTAATGGAAGTTGGATAGTGAATCGTAATGGAAGTAGGATAGTGAATGGTAATTGAAGTAGGATAATGAATGGTAATGGAAATAGGATAGTGAATGGTAATGGAAGTAGGATAGTGAATGGTAATGGAAGTAGGATAGTGAATGGTAATGGAAGTAGGATAGTGAATGGTAATGGAAGTAGGATATTGAATGGTAATGGAAGTAGGATACTGAATGGTAATGGAAGTAGGAGAGTGAATGGTAATGGAAGTAGTACATTGAATGGTAATGGAAGTAGTACAGTGAATGGTAATGGAAGTAGGATAGTGAATGGTAATGGAAGTAGGAGAGTAAATAGTAATGGAGTTAGGCTAGTTAATGGTGTTGGAAGTAGGCTAGTGAATGGTGTTGGAAATAGGCTAGTGAATGGTGTTGGAAGTAGGCTACTGAATGGTAATGAAAGTAGGTTAGTGAATGGTGATAGAAGTAGCTAGAGAATAGTAATTTAAGTAGGATAGTGCATGGTAATGGGCGTATGATAGTGAATGGTAATGGAAGTAGGCTAGTGAATGGTAATGGAAGTATGATAGTAAATTGTATTTGACGTAGTATTGTGAATAGTCATGGAAGTAGAATAGTAAATGGTAATGGAGGCGAGCTAGTAAATTGTATTTGAAGAAATATATTGAATGGTAATGGAATTAGGATAGTAATGGTAATAATAGTAGGATTGTTAATAGTCATGGAAGTAGTATAGTGAATGGTAATGAAAGTAGGATAGTGAATGGTAATGGAAGTAGGATAGTGAATGGTAATGGAAGTAGGATAGTGAATGGTAATGGAAGTAGGATATTGAATGGAAATGGAATTAGGATAGTGAATGGTAATGGATGTAGGATAGTAATTGAAGTAGGATAGTGAATGGAAATGGAAGTAGGCTAGTGAATGGCATTTTTTATTGGTGTTGGAAGTAGACCTATGAATATGCTGGAATTAGACTTGATAAAGGTATTGAAAGCAAACTTGTAAATCATATTTGGACTGGGTTGTCCAGGGTATTGGAAGTAGCCTTCTGAATGCTATTGGGAGTAAACTTGTAAATGATATTTGAAGTAAACTTGTAAATGCTATTGGAAGTGAACTTGTAAATGCTTTTGGAAGTAAACTTTTAAATGCTATTGGAAGTAAACTTGTAAATGCTATTGGAAGTAAACTTGTAAATTCTATTGGAAGTAAACTTGTAAATTGCATTGGAAGTAAGCTTGTGCATGGTATTGTAAATGGTGTTGAAATTAGACGTGTGTGTGGTATTGGAAGAAGGCTAGTGAATGGTATTTTGAATGGTGTTGGAAGAATACGACATGTGAATTGTATTGAAAGTAGACTTGTAAATGGGATTGGAAGTAGACTTGTCAATTATATAAATTCAAAGTGTTAAATAATTACAATATCTTGTCTACCATGCAACCACAGTAATGTAAGGAAATCTGATGTCACTTTATGTCAGGAAGTCTGATGTCTCTTCATGCCAGGAAGTCTGATGTCTCTTCATGTCAAGAAGTCGGATGTCTCTCATGTAAGGAAATCTGATGTCTCTTTATGTCAGGAAGTCTGATGTCTTTTCATGTCAGGAAGTCTGATGTCTCTTCATGTCAGGAAATCTGATGTCTCTTCATGTCAGGAAATCTGATGTCTTTTCATGTCAGGAAGTCTGATGTTTCTTCCATTTCAAATGCTTAGGGAATGTAATCGGATGCATTTAACACCAACAGTAAGTAAGATTGTTTCTGGGCTGCAGTGGCAACCATTGGTACAGTCAGTACAATGAGTACATAAGGTAAGGTGGGTTCAAGGCTACAGCGTCTACCAATGGCACAGCCAGGACAATGAGTACAGAAGGTACAAGAGGTTTGAAAACTTGTACTGCCTTACATCAGCTCAGAATGTGTAAATTAGTCCTTGGTCATTACGTCTTGGATAAAGCTTATTGCTGAGTCATAGGCAGGTTTTACCCCCCCCCCCCCCCCCCTAGGTACAAGAGGTTTGAAAACTTGTACTTCCTTACATCAGCTCAGAATGTGTAAATTAGTCCTTGGTCATTACGTCTTGGATAAAGCTTCTTGCTGAGTCATAGGCAGGTTTTACCCCCCCCCCGCCCCCGGTCCTAGTTCGGGTATTTTGTGAAACTAGTGGGCGCGACCATGTCCTGAAAAAAAGAATTATCTTCTCATTATTTATAATGTGTTCCACCAAATGATGAGACCTGAAAAGTGCATGTATCCAATGAGTACAAATGACGAAAGCATCAAAGCTGAAGGCTGCTAACCACTAATAGCTTAATAATTCCATCGTACACCATGGGTTCTCAACCTTTTTAGTGCCACGACCCCTATATAACATATGTCAGGGTGTGGCAACCAGCATCCGAAATTGTAACTTGAAATTGAGAAACGTATGTTGAGAAGTTGTGAGGTGGGCAGGACTGTTTCGTAGATAAAAGGAAGTTGGTATCGTCATTTTGATCGGGGGGGGGGGGGGGGGGGGGGG